>OZ020491.1:20196379-20489927 GCA_963971405.1 Psococerastis gibbosa | reverse complement strand
AGGTTACATTGAATTAGGATAGGTTACATTAGGTTACATTGGGTTAGGATAGGTTAAGTTAGCCGCTAACTTAACCTATCCTAACCCAGTGTAACCTAATGTAACCTATCCTAATTCAATGTAACCTAACTTAACGTCATATTTATTTGATATAAAAATATTTTTGTTAAAAAAATGATGAATGTAATCTAGGTAAACAGCTAACCTAACCCAATGTAACCTAATCTGGCCTATCCTAATCCAATGTAACCTAATCTAACCTATCCTAATTCAATGTAACCTAACTTAACATCATATTTATTTGATATAAAAATATTTTTGTTAAAAAAATGATGAATTTAATCTAGGTAAACAGCTAACCTAACCCAATGTAACCTAATCTGGCCTATCCTAATCCAATGTAACCTAATCTAACCTATCCTAATTCAATGTAACCTAACTTAACATTATATTTATTTGATATAAAAAATATTTTTTTTAAAAAAGAAATGATGAATTTAATCTAGGTAAACAGCTAACCTAACCCAATGTAACCTAATCTGGCCTATCCTAATCCAATGTAACCTACCCTAACTTGATATAAAAATTTAACCTAGACTAATATTAAAACTTAACCTGTCCTAGCCCAATGTAACTAAATCTAACATAGAAAACACAACTGCCTGGTATATTGCACCCAATGTAACCTAATCTAACCTATCCTAATTCAATGTAACCTAACTTAACATCATATTTATTTGATATAAAAATATTTTTGTTAAAAAAATGATGAATTTAATCTAGGTAAACAGCTAACCTAACCCAATGTAACGTAATCTGGCCTATCCTAATCCAATGTAACCTAATCTAACCTATCCTAATTCAATGTAACCTAACTTAACATCATATTTATTTGATATAAAAATATTTTTGTTAAAAAAAAAATGATGAATTTAATCTAGGTAAACAGCTAACCTAACCCAATGTAACCTAATCTGGCCTATCCTAATCCAATGTAACCTATCCTAACTTGATATAAAAATTTAACCTAGCCTAATATTATAACTTAACCTGTCCTAGCCCAATGTAACTAAATCTAACATAGAAAACACGACTGCCTGGTATATTGCACACCTATTGTGAGAAACTGAGACTTAGTTGGGATTATTGAAAATTCATTTTTATAAACACGGCTGGTGGTTATATTGAACACCTATTGTGGGATTAATACATTTCTTTTAAGATGCTGAGTGCACTTATTATATCGGCGTACCTGAATTAATAGCGATGTGTCATAATCTTAATGCGAGGGGGACTGAAATGGCCACCGACCTTATGCACTCCAATATATAAAGGGTTGTCTGCATGGCAAATAAAGGGACTGTCTACTCATCAGCGACTGCTTATATGAATATGTACCTTTAACTGGTATTGTACATCAACTATTGTAAATGAATGTAAACCATTTTATGATATATAAATTTTATAATACACATATTTTAAAAGAAATCAATGTCTTTTCATACAATCACTTAAAACAAGCTTTTAAGCCTAAGACTTATCTATAATACAATAATGACCATGAGCTAAACGAATGTAAACCATTTTATGATATACAAATTTTATAATACACATATTTTAAAAGAAATCAATGTCTTTACATACAATCACTTAAAACAAACTTTTAAACCTAAGACATATCTATAATGCGATAATGACCATGAGCTAAACTATCAATTCCATTACGACACACATACCGTTTATCATCATAAGGACTAAGAGTGACTTTTTGCTGTTTAATTGTAAAAAGCTTATGATCTCTACTTTGAATACGGAACATTGGTTTACGTGAGTCTTTTGCTATGCAAGGCTTAAATAAGGTATTGTAATAGTCTTGATGGTTAATATGATGTTTAAGGGTTGAACGAACTATACCTTTGCCCACTTTCTTCTCCTTTCCCTCCTCTAAAAGGGAATACAATTTTGGGCGTAAAGCAACACATTGTAAAATGTGAGATTGAGCATTTTCATCTTTGAACGTTCCCACTTTCTTTTTATTTTCAATATTGTATAAGAGATGGTTCGGAGGATATACTGAGTTATCAAATAAATGGGGATATGGTTTTAAATCAGTGTACAAATCATCACTCTCAACCTCATAAACGAGCGAATCTGTATCTGTTAAAATCAGTGCAGCTTTATCACCATACATTTGTTTTACAAAGTTATAATGAAATTCATACATAACTACCTTGGATAGTTCGAGAACGGTTAGGCCAATAAATATTGGCTTGTTTAGCAAAATATTAGTTTTTTTTGACCGGACTGCTATTAAATCGTTTGAAAAAATCTTAAAATCTTTAAATGCAGGGGATGAGATAAGTTTACGAGCTCGTTTGGCAGTGTTAACTAACTCTAATTTTGCGTGATTTCTAACATTCTCCATTGTCTTCCCATACATACTATTAATTTTCAATTTATAAAAATCCTTCTCGAAATCATTACAAGCTAATTTCCGTTTTTCTGTGTTAAAATCGATAAAGGGTCGCATCCAAGCGCTTTGCTTAAAAGCTAAAATTTTATGTATACATTTTAATTTTAATCCCAATTCTAAACATTGCTTCAAATTTCGATAATGTATTATATAGTTGTGTTTATCGTTTAAGTTGGGAATAAGCTTTGAGAAGTTGGATGTTAAAGATATATCATTTTCAGCGAGAAATTCCTTACAATAGGGGGAAATCATGTCTGATGTTACAACACAATGTTCAGCTGCTAGTGGGTATTCATTATGTAAATCATGTAATTTTTGTGGATATTCCATGTCCACCTGTAATATGAACCCATCATCGCCCTCATCAGGTGCGAGCATTACATTAAAGTTTTTGATTTCTTCCTCCTCCATCCAGCGAAACCCACTAATAGGTAAAAATTGACGCATCGCATGTCCGTATAAGTTAGTGCAATCCCAATATACTATAAATTTGGATGGCTTATTTGAGTCAAATTTTTTTAAGTATTTATTGTTGCTTTCCGCAAATCTTTTTGAAATCATACTTATACCCCCGCGAATCCCAGCCTCACAAAACAAATACATATCAGGTTCGCTCAATAGCTCAAGTTCTACTCCTGTCATTTTCAGACAGCTCTGAAGAGCTAGCCCTGGTGCTGTGTACATGTGACAAATTTCGAGGTTATCGTTTTCAAAACATAAGGCTCTAAAGGCTTCAAAAACATCGCAAAGGAGAAGGGTGTCTGTTAATACATACAAGTCTTGGTATTCTCCTAAATTCTTTATACTAAAAGCATTCCACACCTTTTGAGCATGTTCATATTTTTCTTGTGAAATCCCCTCTTGAGTTAATTGACTAAAAAATGCATCAATTGGAGGTAAGTGTTCCTCATTAAATTTTGATTCGTGCGTTATATATTCATAGGGGAAGACACCCTTCCTCAACATCAAGTCTAATTTTTCACCCACAAAACATGTTTTCATAATTTTAAATTTATTTTTATCCGCATCAACAAGATTTTTGACTAATGAATCTAAAGAGGAGGCCATAAATTGATAAGTGTCTAAAAAGCGTAACTCTCCAATACTAAAGGCTATATATTCCTCCATAGTTTTAGCTATACAAGTAATTTTCATATTTTTTAGTTTCCCAACCCCTTCCATGATAAGATGACCATCATAACGTTTTAAGTTATGCATAAAAACGGGGATATGTTTTGGAGTTCGAAAATTGCTCATATTACAAACATTATGTAATGCTTGTCTATATTTCCCCGTTATATGACAGTGGTCTATTACACGATCATTTCCTAGTGGTTTTTGACAAACATTACAAATGACAGAGTTTTTAAAATTTTCTCTATCCTCGTCAGTCATAATTACTGCTTTAATATTTTTATAAATGTTTAAAATTTCATCCTTAACATTTAATAACGATTTCAAAAACACATCAACAGCATTAGCTCCCCTGTAAACTACCGGTTCTTTAAACTTATTCCCATTGATATCTACAACAACATAACAAAACCCTGATGGTATATGTGCAGATAATTTTTCAGTGTTACAAATAGTCCCTTCAACGGGACTGAGAATGCTCTCGAAATCGGCATATATTCTATATGCTACAGGGATCATATATTGTGCCTTATCAAATTTCATAGTGCTTTTCTCCTGAATTGGAAATGTGGTTTTTTGAGGATCATGTCTTGAGCAGAGTGGCTTATGTTCATGTAAGCGTTCAGCACTACTAAAGGCGTGTATGCACCAACGACAATAAAACTTTTGTTCCTTATGTTTAGTGATTGAGAAATTAAGTTTGTTGAAATTTTTAATAAGACAATAATGTGAATTTTCGTCTTCCGTTATGTAAAGCAGATCCACCTGCTTATTATAATGGTGACTTTGTGATAAATATAATGGGTACAGTCTGTGATCATAACCAAACACATTTACTCCAATATTATTATTTTTTTCAAATTTTGAAATGACTTGCAAAGATACTGGGTAAGTTATACCTTTCATATCTAACTCTTTTTCATACTTTTTATAATTATAAACCCGCTGAGCATCCCGACTTACTGGATGTAAGTATGCTAAAATTGACCATATAAAACATTTGAGATCGTCATTTTTAATATTGATTACTGCTTTAGTGTTATAGATTTTTTTGGGTAAAGGGATGTAACTACTACCACTGCATGGATTATATTCAGCAATAAAAATAACAAAATGTTTTAAAGATTTCAACACCCACCCGCTTCCCATTGCTTGAAATTTATCTATTTTTACTAAAATTTGTTCAATCATTTGTTGATATTTTATTGTGGAGTCATCAGTGAGGAAAAGTTGTTCGTTTTTAGCATGAAACCATGCTTCAGTATAGTTTTTATTATTGTCGGGTCCGCGTTCAAATTTAATGTGTAAGGCTACATACCATTTAATTGCATTAAAAAGTTTAATGTTTTCAGTTGTAATAGAATCAACCTCACCTTCCATATTATTTAAATATACAACGGGATCATGTATGGTTATGTTTTTATAATTGTATTGTTTTACTACACCATCTAGAGCTATAGATGTTTTGCATAAAAAGTTCTCCTCGTTGGATAGTGCTCCCCCGCTCATAATTGTGCAATTATTCTTATGATTAGTAAAATCTTCCCTCATAAACAATTTCTTGCAATTCAAACAATTAATAATATGTATGCTTAATATGTGGACTTTCAAACTATACTTCCGAGCAAAAGGGACCGAACAGAATTCACAAATATATTTACACTCAAGGGTTTTAACAGATACAGGATTCTCATACTTACACGAAAAGATAGATGAACATTCTTTACACAGAACTGTAAGTGGACTGGAGTTGTTGATTTTGCCCCCGCATGCCTTGCAGTCCTCTCCATTCCCAGCAGATGTCAGTTTTGGGCGAGTTTGTACAATTTCCATCCCGTGATTTGCTGATGTATGCCGCTGCAATATATGATGAGATAGGTCCTCTCTGCATGTGAATGTGGCTTTACATTTTTTGCATGGTATAATACTAACTCCATGTTTGTTTATGACATGTCTTTTTAAATTGCAATTTAGTGTGAAACTCACAGCACATATTCTACACACATATTCCCTCGCGTTCAGTTTCCTTTTCTTCGATTCCATGCTGTACGATTACACAAATTCACTACACTGAAGTGGTATTACGCGAATGAAGGTTCGGTTTCAACTAAGCTCCTCAACCCAAGGCGATGCCTTTTGTAGCGACGACCACCCACGAAGGATAGATGGTAAGGGTACAGGGATAGATTGTCCATCACGAAGCGGATAATATGTTGTTAAGACACCATTCATTTTCTAACGATCGATTGCAACTAATGCAAAAACAAAAATCACTTTAGCTTACAATGGACTGTCAGCGAGGGGTAGATTTATTAATGGCTTGTTTGTTTGAACCATTAGACGGCTGTACAGAGTTATATGCACCTGGTGATTCACAACAGGTTTGAACCTGCACTCTGTTATTTGTTTGCCAAATCAATACTTCCCTTCAACCTAAGTGTTGGATAGATTTACGAAAACAAAAATCACTTTAGCTTACAATGGACTGTCAGCGAGGGGTAGATTTATTAATGGCTTGTTTGTTTGAACCATTAGACGACTGTACAGAGTTATATGCACCTGGTGATTCACAACAGGTTTGAACCTGCACTCTGTTATTTGTTTACCAAATCAATACTTCCCATAAACATATGCTTCGGATAGATTTATTAAAATTAATTAGCTAATGTACTCGTTTAATTATTTGATTTACATCATTTCATAGTCTATGATTAAGATAACCCTTCACCGTTCAAGTACTCGATTATGACTGAAGCAATAGCTTGTTTCTTTCAACCATTAGTTTTTAATACTCATCATCATCTAACTATAAGCTTAAAACTAATTATGCAATTAATAAAACAAGAACAAAAATATATATAGAAATTATTCATATATTTACATTATTTCTGTAGTTTACAATAATAATACATCATGAAATATTCATTCTATGATCTGTAGGTTGACACTATTTTTTCCCCGATGGCTTGAAACGATAAGATACATCTCAGCTCCTGGAGTAACTTCACTTTGTTGAAAGGCTGGCAGATATTGTTGAGGCACAAAACATTCCACGACTTCTTTTTCCAATCCTCGCAGTATGACTTTTACAGCTGGTCCATATTCTGTTTTTTCGATTTGCACTATTTTCAATATTAGGTATTTAACTCCAATCACTAGCTTTCGCATTGGTATGGTAGGCCCGGCTACTTGGTTGATAGCATTAACTTTATTGAATAGAGATGTCATGTTGTAAGATTATACAATTTTACGTATAAAGTGGTATTACTTGAGTCTTGAATGAAGGTTTGGCTTCAACTAAGCTCCTCAACCCAAGGTGATGCCTTTTGTAACGACACATTTAGAACCTTCTAGATGTCTGGCTGTACGGGGAGGGGGGGGGGGGGGTGCGTCATAGACCACCCACCTGGTACAGAGATAGATAGACAACGGGATAAGCACGGCGGGGTACAAAGACCACCCACGAAGAAGAAAGAAGAAGAAAGAAATGTTTTAATTCAATTAACACCATTAAAAAAAAAATAAAAAAAAAAATAAATAAATAAAAAAAAAATAAAAAAAAATAAAAAAAATAAAAAAATAAAAAAAAATAACTCTGTATCTCACAAATTAGTAATTATAAAAAAAAAAAACCATCATGGTGCCAGAACCTCAGACCACCCACGAGGGGTAACACACAAAAATAGATAGACCACCCGCGGGGGATAGATGGGATAGCACGACGGGGGGTGGGATAAGCGCCAGAAACCCCCTTTCTACTCTACTGTGTTTAGTATGCGATTCTCTCTTTACTTCTTCTTTATATGTGTCACTACTAGGTTCTATTGAAGATTGGCGATCATCATGGCAATTGCTGTAATGTTTGAGTGGTTTCCAGTTGCTTTCTGCATTCTCATACCGATGACTCTTCATTGAGTGCCTCCGCCTTCAGGGCCAGTTTCCCAACCCCAGGACGAAAGAGTACGCTCCACAGAATATACTATGTTTTTCGCTCAAACTCGGTCCCCTGTCTGTTCAGTCGTCACTACGCGCTACCATCTTCACCACAAAGAGGTACAGATTGGGGATTTTCACATCTTCCCCGCAGAGACCATTTAAGGCATTACTGGCTGTACCTCAACTATACTTTGTAGGGCTCTATATTAGACAGGTATTGCCATCCGCCATTTTTTATCCATTATAAGTCTGGTGTATAAGCCAAGCATTAGGCGTTTACCTATTTATTATTAGAAATTTATAGTCTTTTATTTATTTTTTATATAAAAAACGTTCTACCAATTAGGGAAGTGTTTCATAAAAAAATACTAAAACTTGTTTTCGTTTTTTTCAATCTTTTACTTTTTTTAATAATAATTACAATACTTAGCATATAGGAAATATAGGATAAAAAATGGCGGATGACAATACCCGGGTATATAGTGCCTTAATACTTTGAAAACAAATCTCATTTTACCAAATATTATTATTATGTCTACAGTGTTTACAACTAATCAATACGAATCATAAAGCACATGGATAGGCACACTGTCTGACCAAGAATATTAAAAAAAAAAAAAGATTTTGTGTTTTTCTACTACATACAAACATTTTACAATCGTGAAATTGTAATCAATGAGATTCTGTAGGGACAGTTTTGGTCACTAGGTTCGCTGACGACAATAAGTTATCCATATTATTCAAAATTGCCGCCGTTTGCATGTGAAAACTAAATTCTTAGGATCTAATTAATTCTTTTAATATTTTGTATAATATTTTTACTATGCCTGGACCTTATTGCGCTGCATATAATTTAATATATTCTCCATAATTTATAGAAAAATTATCACTTTAAAATAATACAGAAATAAAATAATTTTAAAATATTATTGAGGCTTATGGAAAAATCAACGCTTTGATATCTTAGCAACTGGTGCTGCCATCTAAGAAATGGCTACACAAATGAACCTCATTTATTTTTATTCGTGGTCGCACTATATATAGAGTTGCTGCAAAGGTCAAACTATAATAACGTATTGGACACCCCAACAAGTGTTTAGCTCCTTCCCAAGTATTTATTTACTTTCCCCCTCCAAACGGTACCTATCCAACGACCAATTGGTTAAATAGGAACAATAAGTTGCGAGAAGTTGCACTGAATGTCATGCAATAGCGGAGCAGCAGGTGTACCCAGTTTGCACGTGTACTTGCAAGGTTGCGGGGTTCGATGACCTCGTCGCTCTGATTTGCACGTGAAGGCGCGCTTTCCCAGAATACTATTCAACTGCGCCTGCGTGGACTGCGTTCATCAAATATCAATTATTCGGTGCATCTTAAGGCTTATAATATAATAATAATATAATATAATTCCACTAGTAACTAGTTTAAGGCTGGCTGACAGACAATGTATGAATGTGGAAAACATTAATTAACCTGTACGGTGAGTTGAATAGTTCAGGGCAGGCCCGTAACGGCGATAACTAGGGTGGGGGGCTATTTTTTTTTTTTTTTTTTGGATTAACACTGAATAGAGTTGAACCTTAGTCCTTATTCAAGTTATATCGTGTCGTAACTCATGATGGGTAGTAACCAATAGAGGCGACTGAAGAGGTCAATCGGATACATTCATTAAATTGTTTGTATGCGATTAACCTTTTTTTTAAAAATATAAACAAATATTTAAAAAAAAGTTTGAATTGTTTAACATTAATTTTAAGTATAATTTAGACTTTTCAGGGGGGATTGGTTTCCAGGGGGGAATGTGTCCCTGCCCCCCCCCCCCACTATTTGGCTTTGACATGGCTTTGACACGTCCCTCATGTGAGAGGTCTTGAAAAATCTTTAAATTATTTTTATATTAATGTCAAGATAAAAATATAAAATATACAAATGAGGGTAATCAATCTCGTACAATTTGTTAATTACGTCTGCCGAAATCGCCTGACAATTAAAGGAGGGTCAAGTGTACATGTATTGATGTAAAACGCATTAATTTCTGACAGGATTGATATGAATGAAATTGCGCTCATTTAAATAAATAGGTGGGCAAATCAGATTGCTGACTTATTTGAAGCGATGGGTTTGAACAGCCCTCATTTGTCTTTTTTGAGAAGTTATCTTTCAGAAGTTTGTAATGTTCACTCGAATGTTTCACATTTTTAAAGTTTTCATTTGTTCAACATTGATTTTTTATTGGGGTTTAATTATATGTTTGTTTCTTTTCAAATTCTTTCATTGAGATGATGTGCTAAAATAATAATTAAAGATTAATGAAAAAATTTGCAATACAACAAAATTCAGGGGTAAGCAATATCAACGATAAGCTTCCTCATACTTATTGCAGGCCCGGCCAACGGGCCAACCAACCATGTTGATTCCATTACAGCAGAACATGTTTCAAACTGCGGCAACTTGGTAGTGTGCACAGCGTTGGCAGGGGAACCTGGTGGGACATGATAATGCGCTTAGGCAGTACAAGTCGAGTCCTGGTCACCTCCGATTTAATCGTGTGACTTTACCATGTTCCCCAAGTGGTTCGGAATCCACTATAATCAGGAGGTCCACCCTGTTAGTCAACTCCCCTTTCCCCGAGGTGAAAGAGTCTGCCCTTAGGGCGCCTCAAGTTAACAAACAGACTCACTCCACCCGCCAGGCTGACAGGGTTGCTTAAAGCAGAAATGCTGAAAGCAGGCGTTAGAAACAACAACACTTATTGCAGGCCCGTGCCTCGTCGTATCCCAAATTTAGGGGGGGGGGCATGGTCTCCTTGGCCCGCCCTTATAGTTAAAAAAAAAAAAAATCCTTAAAAATAAATTTGAATTGACAATTTGAATTTCTAAGTAGAATCGTTGTGAGCAATACAGTTCTTCAAAATATCGGCTTAGTCAGAACCTTAGCTCTTTTGTCTACTCACCGCTCTGAAGGAATATATCCAACGAAGAGGTTATTGCTTATTATTGCTTTCCAATTTATACGTAGTATAAGGAAAGCTTTGTGATGGTCGAAATTTTCGATTCCGAGATTTCAACGGATTTACACGTTTTCAGGTCCCAGGAACCAAAAAAAGTGGTTTTTACGAAATGTCTGTCTGTCTGTCTGTCTGTCTGTCTGTCTATCTGTCTGTCGATTTCCGGGCAAACTACTCGGTCGATTTTGATGAAATTCGGCATGTAGGTTCACAAAAATCATACCTCGGAACAATTTTTTTTATTTGGGGCTAACTCAATTTGGGGGGGTTTCATTCTCAAAAAACTCCAAAAAAACGTCAAAAAAAATTATTTCTCAAAAACGGCTCCAACGATTTCTTTTAAATTCACATATATTCTAGTCGTTCTTAATGTTGATAAAATGCGGGGGGTCGCTTACCCCTTGATAGTTTGCTTCTGGGGGTAAAAAAATAAAAATAACTCAATTTTAATGAAAAATGACTAAAAAATAATATTTCTACCTTCAGGCATGTTTTAGGTGTTAAGTTGAGTAACGAAACCGGACAGTTGGCTTTCCCAAAAACCTATTTGCTTTTGCGCAAAAAATTTTTTTTAAAAAAATGATAGAAACTTCACGCTGAAATGCATTGCCTGCCCTGCCATTATTACTGTGTTGTAATGTGTTTTAAATATATTGAGGTTACCTCACCTCCAGTGACGTCAGGTGGACACCCCCCCCCCCCGAGATATCCGAAATTTAACCGTAGGAAAATTATTTACCATGAAATTATTCATTTTCTCTCCCTACTAATTGATAAATTGGAAAGCATGTTCGAGTAAACTCGGACCGGTTCTTTTATGTGGGAGGACTGTTCTACGCCTATACTTTCAAAAAATTTACTTTTGGGAGTCATTATCGTTTATTGTTAGTGATGTGATAGTGCAGTGGTGGCACTACGGGGGTGCCCGAGGGGGCTGCCCCCCCCCAACAGTTTCTCCGGCCCCTTCCCCTCACTTTTGAGATATTTTACATGTTAAATTGCAGAATTATCGTAATTCAAAAACGTCCGACGCAACTGTTATAGCAAGTTACTTACCTCCATTACGGTGTTACGGTATACCTACACCCAATGAAAAATGTTTTGTTTTTCATTGCCCCCCCCCCCAGATAGAAGTCATGCCCCCCCCCCCGCCTTAAAATTTCTAACGACGCCACTGTGTGATAGACGCAGACTGCTGGGTCGATAGAGCACGAAATACCGTCCCGTCAGTCTAGTTATACAGGATCATTGCAACACACTTTCGTTTACTTACATTCAAGTACATTTCAATATTTCAATCGGAAAAGCCAATTGACTATTTTCGCATTCTCAGGCTTTTTTGTAATCTACCTATTCATAAATATCACTCATTGTGTTTGCTACAGGCGAAGTGAGCTCAAGAAATATCCAGTTTATGTGAAAAATGTCAGGTATCTCTCTTTGGGCATTCGAAATTATAATATGTTTTATAGCCTATAATCTGAATGATATAAATTTCTTGGAATTCTTCACGAGTGCCCTGATGCTTGTAATAGAAGAAGCCTAAAGGAATACTTGGAAATCATCTGATGGAAAAAGTAAAATAAAAAATAGTAGGCTACCGAGAATTTGTACAGATTTAACGCAGCTTTATTTAATTAAGAAACGCCCACATGCCATTTAATTGCAGGTTATGGTTAGATACGGAAAATCTAAATAAAAACCTGCGCTTCTCTCGTACCGCGATGAAGACATAATTGTGTATCGTATACGTAAAGTATATTTTCAGATTAAAATAATACAATGGCTTCTTGTAATCATCATCTCGGCCAACAGCCTTACCATGAGAGCAGAGCATGTTTCAAACTGCGGCAAACTTGGTAGGTAGTGTGCACAGCGTTGGCAGGGGAACGTGGTGGGACATGATAAGGTGTTAAAACTATACCAGTCAGTCTACGTGCGTGTCGAGTCCTGGTCGCCTCCGATTTAATCGTGTGACTTTACCATGTTCGGAATCCACTATAATCAGGAGGTCCACCCTGCCAGTCAACTCCCCTTTCCCCCGAGGTGAAAGGGTCTGCCCTTAGGGTGCCTCAGGTTAATAAACGGACTCACTCCCCCCGCCAGGCTGACAGGGTTGCTTAAAGCAGAAATGCCGAAAGCAGGCGTTGGAAACAACAACTGTAATCATCATCTACCGCAAGGTACCCATTTGGGTTGGGTGTACCCAGGCCAGTTGGGAAATGTTCACTTTTATGCCAGGTCTGGAAACCCTCTCCCACCCCCTCACCCCCATCATAGTCATGGTTATGTTCTAACTGGACTATTCCAGTTGTGAGGACATGTAGCGTAGTGGTACAGTCTCCGACTTTCACCCGAAAGGATGTTGGTTCGAGTCCCACTCTTGCTACATTTTCTGGTCATGCTTCAGAGGACATGTAAAGCAGGCGGTCCCGGGCTATCCTAGTTGAGTGTAAGAGAGGGCTTTATAGCCCTAACTCCGCTAGGTTGGCTTAGTAATAGAACAAAAAGTCAATATTTATTTATTTATAAAAGTATTAAATTCGAAAATGCTATAGCTGCTTTGATTTCTTGAGACCACCATTTAGTCCTTTTCACTTCCTCTTTGAATAATTTCTCTCCACACACATCCTTAGTTGCCTGTAGGATGCACTTCTTGATGCGGTTCCATTTCTCATCTACGGTTAGGGATTCTTGCTGAACCGCGAGTTTCCCCTCCACTTTGGACTAGTATATATTGCTCCATTGGGGCATCTATAGTTAGAAGACCAATAAAGAAAAAAAATTGGTCCAAACTTATGGAAAATCTACCTATCCTACACGGGACATCATAAACCTGTATAATTGGACAGTAAATAGCTTTTGAATTGGGGTTCTGAGTCATTGAGTATTCTTGAAGGCACTGTCAACAGCCGTGAATTTGCCAGCCCCACGCGTTTTGGGCTGCTCGTTAACATTCAAATATTTACTTTTCTACCGCAAAAGGTTCCCATCGATTTATTTGATTAAGTAAATACATAACTCATGATTGCCCTGCTTAAAGTTCTTAAATCCCTGCTATTGTGCATCTGAAGGAATTCTGACCCCCCCCCCCCCATTAGGGTAGACTGCCGGCCATACTCCCTGACGGGGGTTTCTCATAGTGGACAGCGTATATTCAACTACAGAAATTCTATGCTACCGGTATCTGCATCTTGTAGGCAATATCGCATATTATGTATAAGGAAGATATGGGCATGATTGGTTCCAGAGAGGGAACAGATTCGTTAGGCGTGCATTCCACTGGCCAAGGGGCCGTCCATTAATCACGTGATGTTTTTTTAAACATTTTTTATGCCGCGTGTAATCATGCGATCATGCATTCGACGAAAAAATAAATACACGTGATATCTTACTATACCCCTCCCCCCTTGTGATATTTTTATATGTATTTTATATTTTTCCAAGCCCCCCCCCCCCCCTTTCGAACCTCACGTAATTAATGGACGGCCCCCAATTTCCACGTCATTTGTGATTAAAAGAAGTTGAGTTTTTTGTTTTAAGGAGACCATTATGTAGATACTTCACTTATATATTATAAATTAAGTTATAATATGGTAGCAGACTCTTTTTTTAATCACAAATGACGGGAAAATTGACCAGTGGAATACACGCCTTAGTTCGATCAAGTCGATTGGTTTACACAGGTTTATTTGATTTTTTTCGGAACATAAACATTTAAATCTTATTCGTAGTATTAAATTTCCCGCACTTTTTTATATTGTATTTAAATTAATCAAAGAAAACCCAATTCTATTTAGTGTCATCTTGTTAAATCATGCCCCGCTCCCTGTACTTCACTGGCTACGCCCATGGATATGGGTAAATTGACTGAAACGGGATTCAAACCGTTGCTGGGGTGGTCAGGGGCGTAAAGTTGGGGGGGGCAAGCTCCTTTTGTGGGGGTTTTGCCCCCCTCCCCAGCCTCGAGCATAGTAAGACGTTGTTCATTCTTCATGGTCCCCTTTGCTGCAACAATATGAATATAGGCATTCCTTTTTTAGCTTTGTAAAATCTACAGCTATACTTTACTACTATTAAAATGCGTAAAGTCAAGACATGTAGAGTAGTGGTACGGACTCTGACTTTCACCCGAAAGGTTGTTGGTTCGAGTCTTACACTTCCTACATTTTCTGGCCATGCTTCGGATAGCAAGTAAAGCAGGCGGTCCCGGGTCTTCCTATTTGAGTAAAAGAGAGGGCTCTATAGCCCTAACTCCTCTAAGTTGGCTTAGTAATAGAACAAAAAAAGTGAATATTTATTTATTTATCTATTTTTATTTAAAACCCTGCTATTTTGCTCTTATATTTCCGCACAAAAGCCAAATCCGCCCGTGTCCGGCAGTGCAACAGCTGGATGCGTACCAGGGGCGTAAAGTTGGGGGGGGGGCACGGTCCAACTTGCCCCCCCCCCCCCCGCCTTTAGCATTGTAAGACGTGGTTCATACTTCATGGTCCCCTTTGCAGCAATATGAATATAAGCATTCCTCTTTTAGCTTTGTAAAATCTACAGCTATACTTTACAACTATTAAAATGCGTAAAACCCTATTATTTTTCTCTTATATTTTCAATTTTTCCTTTCCTCCCTGATGACGTCATAAGGTCTACTTAGTTTTGCCCCCGCCATCATTCTAAAACTTTACGCCACTGATGTGTACAACCTCAAATTTCCACCTTCACTCTAAAATACTAATAGTCCTACTTATTGGATTCTAAGGACCAAACACCATCTATAAGGGACAGTGGGATCGGAATTCGACAACAGAACAAATATATTCAGTATATTTTCGGCAGTGAATGAACACGTATGTAGAAAGCAGAGGTGGTCGCTGCTGACTATTGCCAGGTGGTCGTTTGCCCAGCCCACAGTTTTGCCCATTTACCAGTCCCACCAAATTGAGGGTTTACGTAATCAGCATTCCAATCCATTTATCATTCAAAATTTACGTCTTTGTTTTTATGCTGTCTGTTTCAAGCGATATAGCCAGCCTACATGTCTTCCTCATTGAGGTCATTGCTGCGGCGTTATGTTTTAGGCGATTTCTTAGGCAATAATTAATTAAACTTACTATAGTTTTACCCGCCCATTCCACCGACCGGCTATTTACAAAAACGGTGACGTGGTAGCAGACATTCAAGACTTAGGTGGCGTTTCCACCGACCTCGCATTGCAGAATGCAAATGACATTGACGGAAATTAGAATTTTTCTTTTTATAGAAATCTATTAAAATGTTTGTACTTAACATATCCCATGACGCCATTTTTTAATTTAAGTTTGTTTCCTTGTGATTTTACTGTATGATCATTGATCAATTTTAACTATGGCATAGAGGAACATAAACATTTCCGTCAATTCTGCAATGCGAGGTCGGTGGAAACCCCGCCTAAGTCTTGAATGTCTGCTACCACGTCACTGTTTTTGTAAATAGCCCTAGACGGTCGGTGGAATGGGCGCCTTATAATTTCAAATATTATATAGGCTAGGATTTATTCGAACCACCCCATGCTTGTGTGTGTGAGTGAGTGCTTTAGTCTTAAGGACTTTTTTATCGATGTTAAATTGTATTGTAAATTGTATACAGTTTTTGTTGCTGACCCTTGGTTGAGTATAAGAGAGGGCCTTATGGCCCTAACTCCGTTAGGGTGGTTTCAGCTATAAAAAAAATAAAGTCATTATTTATTTATTTATTTATTTATATTTTATTATACTGGTAGGTATTTTTTATGGTGCTACCATCAGGGTTTCATTCAGGAAACATTTGTTTTATGGGTCCGGGTGGGGGTAGGTTAGCTTTTTCCAGCATTATTTCATGCTTAGTTGGAGACAGGTTTTTAGGCATAAAGAGTGAAATTTACGTTATAAGGTCGAAATATGAAACACATAAAATGCTTTTCGCTTGTTTGAATTGTCGTTCCAAATTATGGCGCCAATATTATAAGTTTATTTAGCAAGTTGTTCTACTTTTATTTTTTGAGTTTAAAAAATAGTATTTGTATTTGTAGGTATTTGTCATGACTGACGGTGTTTTGCTGTGTTGTAAGGCCATTGGCAATTGAAGGTTGGGTTTATTATATTATAAGTAGGTGCCTTATTGTAGGTTCCTGTTACCGATTTTAGCTTGAAGGGATCCGTTCTAATATTGTTTTTTTAATGAGTGTTAAGAGGACATGCTACGTAGAAAATTAGCACACCAAAATTTGTTGTTTTTATGGACTTCTTATTTTTTAATAATTAATTAACCAAGCAAGTTATTAAAGATTAGGCCCATTCAAGTTGTTGAAGACTTATTCATGTATCATATACATTGGCGTAAATTCCTAAAATTTCTTGGGGGGGGGGGGGGCTTTAGGAGCCCAAGACTTTGATCCCCCGGAGAAAAGAAATCGATAAATGGGCCCAAATTGATGAGGTTTTACGCATATTATACCCTGGAGAAAGGGGACCCGGGGATCTCCCCCGGAGAAAAATAATTGATGAATATGCCCAAATTAGGGAGGTTTCACGCATTTTGCAAGCAGTACATTGAGATTTTACCGACGAATAAACCTACCACTGAGGGGGTCTCTCCCGAAGAAATTTTTTGAAAAAATAGGTCTGAAATATTCGGGTTTTAATCATTTTGAGTAATATATTTTTGTGAAAGCACTTGGTCAATATGTTGATTTTTTTCATGGTGTCTATCATGTGAAATAAGCATACCGGTATAGTCCACGCAAAATGAAAAAAAGTATGGACATGGAATGTTTTGATCCTGTCCAACACTGTAAAAATATTCCTTGCGCCATTTTGTGTTACCTTGTTGCATTGGATGCAAAACATAACAAAAATTGTGCAAAGAATATTTTTACAGTAAGTATTTATTAATAAAAAAAAAGCAATACAATTAATAAATATCCAAGGGCCACGCTAAGTGCACCCTGTGAAGGGGACTTGCGTCGTGGCCCTTAAGTATACCACAGGATCAAAACATTCCATGTCCATACTTTTCTCATTTTGCGTGGACTATACCAAGAATTAATTTAAGTATTTATTAATAAAAAAATATAAAAAAACGCAATACAATTAATAAATGTCCAAGGGCCACACTAAGTGCACCCTGTGAAGGGGACTTGCGTCGTGGCCCTTAAATGTTCCACAGGATCAAAACATTCCATGTCCATACTTTTCTCATTTTGCGTGGACTATACCAAGAATTACTTTCCCTTTCGTTATTGTGAATACTATGCCATTCGCTTTCATAACGTCTTTGTCACCAGAAATCCTATTAAATTTTTGGTACTTTAGTTCTTTCATAAAAACCATTGTGGACTAAAATTTAGTGTAAAATGGAATTTTTGGAGAACTACAAAACCGAAAAGTAAAAGTACCCGATTACATGATGCACGAAGTAGTCTTCTACAACTTAAATTAGCCAAATTTTTTATAACTTGCTGAGGTAGGTAATGAAATAAAAAATGAAAAGTATTTAATTTTGGGGTGCCAATTTTCTTCGTAGCATATCCTCTTAAGTTGGCTTTAGCAAGCATATACCAATTTTCCATACGAAAATGAGTTGCAGCCTGTATCAATTAGAAGTTAAACGTAAAATAATAAAACAATAAAAACTGACTGACTTTGGGGTGACCCAGGAGTGACTAATATCTATTTTCCATATCTTCTGCTAGCAATCTGTCATAAAATAAGACTAGAGCCATATTTTTTTCGGGGCCCTCTCAAATACTGCTGGGCCTCATCACGGATTAATATAGCTGTGGACGCGTCCTGTTTAATATTTAGATGATTGAGGGCCCCAATGATTCAGAGTTCGCAGAATCGTTACATTGAAAGCTATTATTCTATTGCAGCCCACACCGCCCTCATTGTTCTATTACCATCTCAGACGTAATCTTTCAAATGGTAATTTAAGCCAACGAATAAACCATCCATTGTGTCGTAGGTGTGGTGGTTCAAGTAATCCAGCAATGCGCTGGTCGCTCACATCGGGGTCTGATTTGGTCGAGCTGACTTTCGTTTTTCTATAGTTCGAAACCGGTCGGATTTGGCCTTACTGCAGGTTTTGGCTAATATTGCAACCCGATTGGCGTCCTTTCTGCAACCTGAGGTTTTATATTGTGTCCCTCCGGTTACACCGTCTTTTAGTTCAGGTACAGCTGCTGTCAGGCGTGAATCTACAATGAGACCAAGGAGGGGGTTAAGATAATAAAGATTTGAAGAGTAGGGCTGAAATATTCGGGTCTTACGAATTTTCAAAGCAGTAAGGACTCTATAATATAGGTAATTAATACAACTAAGCACAAGGGGACCCGGGGGCTCCCCCGGGAGAAAATTTGTGAAAAATAGGACTGAAATAGTGGGGTTTTACGCATTTTGAGGAACCTATTGGGGGAGGGGGGCTATATCCCCCATAGCCCCCCCCCCCGTAGGCTGCTGCTGTGGTAACCCCTGGACTATGTCCTGCATTTGCATCGCTGTAGACCAGGTTTCATCAGTTCACGTAGTGTAGACATTGAAAATAAAAGCCCCCTCAGTGCCTCACAAAATTAACAACGGCTATCAGGCCTGCTAGTATAGTAGAAGAAAATGGTACACCAGTGGCGTAGCCAAGGTGGGAGGGTCAGCTGGGTCCGCCCCCCCCAAATTTAGCAAAACAGCAAATTTTTCAGATATTTATTTTACACCATTCCCCGGGGAGACTCCGGTCCCCCTGTTTCCAGTTTTGTTATCGTTTGTTATCGTCTGCAAAATCAAACCTTTTTTGCCGACAAACTTTTTCAGGCCTATTTTTAAAAAAAAAACATTCGGTAGCCCCCCTTCTGCCTCCCGACCCCTCGGGTGAGGAAATTAAGATAATGCACGGGGAGGGGGGGGGGGTGCCAAATGAAACACCTCCCCATTCGATAACCTATCGTAAGCGGGCAAACTTTATGCATTGATGCTGCATGAAAACTGGACCCCCCCTCCCAAAAAAAAACTGGTTACGCCGCTGGAAGAAGTATAACAGTGTTGCATATTCTGACAATTTTTTTAGCAGTCTGTATCATGTATTCATGTACACGACAATCATTGAAGTCATTGCATATAGGTTATATAGCAGCACTACAGCACATTGACAAGTAGCTGATGTTTAATTGATGATACCAAGAGACCGAGCACTGCGCTCAATTTGTATATCGTAAATGTGATTGTTATTGTTTTTGGTGTTGAGGGCCTTCAAATAAGCATCCTCTACACTAATTAAGTCCATAATATGGATTTCTAAATTCAAAATGAGTGTTATGATTATGCTTGCGATATTTAATACGCCTGTATTTTCGAAATCTCATTCATATTGACCATACGACGTTTTAATGGGATAGGATACAATATAATCCAGACTTATAGATCGTTGTTGATCTTAAGAGTACTTCCAAACGTTTCGTCAGCATCTGCTGTCAACGTCTTCCCGACGATTTTTTTTTTTAGAAATTATTTACTTTAAAATAAAAAATTTAAAAAACATAAATGTATTAATTTGAATTTCCCGCGCATTTTGCACTCTTTTCTTTAACACATTGAATCAATGCGTATTACAAGCTGAGGCGGTCTTTGTCCCTGCCTTTCCCACCCAAATCCGCTCTTCCCTGCGCTGCCTGCCTCGAATGATGGTCATAGCTGTGACGAATCTCCCTACCAGTGCCTGAAGACTGTGACCTAGGCTAGTGACTCATCAGTGACGCTTGGGGGGGCCGGATATGACGTCACTGGGGTTCCCTGCCTTCTCCGCGTCCGGTATGTTACGGGACCAGTTCCGCAAGGTCGGCTTCTGCTACATTTCTTCTCATCCATTAATTAAGCGGCGGAATACGGTCACAATTAATCTTATGCTTAATTTGCATAGGCGGCTATTCCATCTGTCAATAAACCGTCATTTGTGCAATAATAAGTTTCTACCATATTATAATTAAATTTATTATAGATAAGTATCTACGTAATAGTCGCCTTTAAACAAACATCTCATCAATTTTTGGTGCACAAATGACTAATTATTAGATATATATATATAGACGCCATATAGGCCTACTTGGTTTGCAATGTTTATGTGAAATGTATACAAGATAATAAAAATGAAGGGGTGCGTTGGAGACAAGAGAGAAAAATCCATATTGGAGCAATGTTTATTTAAGGGACAGATAAAAATCCCTGAATTCGCATATACCTACTAGAAAATAAAGACAGTTTTTCTTTCTTTCTAATCAGGCACGTAGCCAGGGAGGGGGCTTTGGGGGCTGAAGCCCCCCCCACCCCGAAATGTAAAAAAAAAGAAAAATCTTTTTTAGTTTATTTATATTTGTTCTCGCTCGATCCAGTGTATAGTTATATACAGTAAATTCGATAGTGCAAGATACTTCCGCAGATTGCGGAAGACTTGGCCCGCTGTTTTACTGGGGGTATTCCATATAATACTTTGTTTCTACTTATCCCAGCTCAAACTCAGTCCCCTATCTGTTCAGTCGCCATTACGCGCTTCCATCTTCACCCCGAGGAGGTACAGTTGTGGCTTTTTCGCGCCTCCGCCTCTGAGACCATTAGGCATTATACTCTTCATTGGGTTCCTCCCCCCAGAGCCAGTTTCCCAATCCCAGGACCAGTGCCGGGTTTGGCCTAGTGGGGGCCCTAGGGCCGGAATTGTGTGGGGGCCCTTTCTCCGGCAGAAAAGTCTTATATCCTTAAACGAATATTCCACTATCAATTTCATATAAAATGAAGACAGAGTAATCAGGAATTCAGGATGCCAGACAAGCCCGTATAGCCAGGATTTTTTTTCGGGGATGGCTGTGGCGATTATAATCCTATGTCTAGTGTAAATTTTTTTCTTGATAATTCAATTGTATCTAGTGTATTCTTTAGGGGTTATGGTGTTACTCGTATATGAGTATATGATAGCATGGGCACATCAAACGTCAATTTATTATATAGCTTGTGGTGCGATCACAGGCTTATATTTTGCGGATATGCGGACGGTTGAGATCGTATAGAAATAATATTGCGTTTAACCCGAAGAGGGGGGCCCGGGGGTTTCCCCCGGGGGGGGGGGGGGATTTGAAAATATAAGTGCAAAATAGTGGGATTTTAAGCATTTTAACAACAGTAAAGTATAGATTTAATAAAGCTTACAAAGGAATGCTTATTCATAAAAATAAGATATAATTTAGCCCAAGGAGGGGAAAAATGTGAAAATGTAAGTGAAAAAAAATTATGGTTTTACAGAAGGAAAGCTTACAAAGAAATGCATATTCAAATAGCTGCAAACAGGGGGGCCCGGGGGTCTCCCCCTTAGGAAATTTCTTTGAAAAAATAGGCCCAAAACAATGGAGGTTTAGGATTTTAACATCAGTAAAGTTTATACAATTTACTGAGGAAAACATATTCATGTTACCGTACTAGATTTATTTAATTCCAAAGTTTCTACGACCCAGTGACAGCATAAACTGGTCAATTATGGGAAGATGTGTTTGCCTTATTGGTTTGTTTTGGTATTCTAATCTATATCTACTGTAAATTTTGGAATTTACGGCCTTTTGTGGGGGCCCCTTTTTTGTGGGGGGCCATGGCCCCGGTGGCCCCATAGCCAATCTCGGCACTGCCCAGGACAAAAGAGTGCTCTCCACAGAAAATACTGTGTTTTTGCTTACCCCGGCTCAAACTCAGTCTCCTATCTGTTCAGTCGTCATTACGCGCTTCCATCTTCACCACGAGGAGATACAGATGTGGCTATTTCGCGACTCCACCTCTGAGACCATTAGGCACTATACTCTTCATTGAGTTCCTCCCCCCAGGGCCAGTTTCCCAACCCCAGGACAAAATAGTGCTCTCCACAGAAAATACTGTGTTTTTGCTTATCCCGGCTCAGACTCAGTTCCCTATCTGTTCAGTCGCCATTACGCGCTTCCATCTTCACCACGAGGAGGAACAGACGTGGCTTTTTCGCGTCTCCGCCTCTGAGACCATTAGGCAGTATACTCTTCATTGAGTTCCTCCCCCCAGGGCCAGTTTCTCAACCCCAGGACAAAATAGTGCTCTCCACAGAAAATACTGTGTTTTTGCTTATCCCGGCTCAAACTCAGTTCCCTATCTGTTCAGTCGCCATTACGCGCTTCCATCTTCACCACGAGGAGGTACAGATGTGACTTTTTCGCGCCTTCGCCTCTGAGACCATTAGGCATTACTCAGAAGCTCAGCCACTTTTGAAGACACTTCTCTAGACATGCCGATATATGCTGAGTTTCGATGGCTTGCCATGTCAAGCGGCACGCCAGCCCAGTCAAGCTTTACACCGTGTCGCAAGACTTCCGCGAACCGCTCTTTTTTTTAACAGTGGCCCATTTAAGAGCACTAATTCCAGTGCTATAGTTTGCGTGCGAGTTCGTGGGGTATCCCACTCCTGTAATTATATGAACTTGTCTGTCACGGATATACGAACCGGGAATTCCGTACCGGCGGCAGACAATACAAAATGCCCTGTCTATTTTCTTACATATAAAACGGTCACCATTATATATTTTATTATAATAGACTACTCCAGTCTCGGCTTTTCCTATTGTCAGGGGCGGATCAATTTATCTGGCTGACCATGCAGGATGTATTCCGGGCCGGGCCGGGTACAATATTCGCCAAATGGAAATTAGGCGCCCATTCCACCGACCGGCTAGGGCTATTTACAAAAACGGTGACGTGGTAGTAGACATTCAAGACTTAGGTGGTGTTTCCACCGACCTCGCACTGCAGAATGCAAATGACATTGACGGAAATTAGAATTTTTCTTTTTATAGAAATCTATTAAAATGTTTGTACTTAACATATCCCATGACGCCATTTTTTATTTTAGTTTGTTTGTGATTTTACTGTATGATCATTGATCAATTTTAACTATGCAATAGAGGAAAATAAATATTTCCGTCAATTCTGCAATGCGAGGTCGGTGGAAGCCCCACCTAAGTCTTGAATGTCTGCTACCACGTCACCGTTTTTGTAAATAGCCCTAGCGCCGGTCGGTGGAATGGGCGCCTAATGAGAGCTATTGCCAGAAATATAAGTGTATCTACACACAATATGGTAAGGTGCTTATTAAAAAAATATTGCCAATAACAGGCGACGCCCACGAACATATTATTATGAAAGACAGAAAGAAAGAAAGAAAAAGGGAAAACAGGACCCCTGTCTCGTCTTGGAAATGGTAGGGACCTATTTATTATTTTTAAGGACTTTTTATGGACTCAGGCTTATTTATTGGCCCATAGGTCCCTTGTCCAATGCCAGTGACCCCATGGATTTCGGATATTATTTGTATTGTTTCGGCCATTGGCAAACTGGTATACGTCCTCGATGTCAACCTACACCGGCTACAAGCGATAATGGACAAGCTCAGACAAGCTTACGCAATGAAACAGGTGAAAGCATGACTTAACCAAGTACAGATACGAGTCCGTCTGTAAGCTCAGACCTTTGTTTGGACAAGTCCAAACTGTCCCCCTCCCGAAAATCAGCCCATTGTCAGGGAAGGGGCCGCCCTATTTGTGCGATGACTATGAGGCCCCAACTAACCCTTTGTTAAATAGTATTACACCATAGCCATTAACATTTACCAATAAAAGAAAGCTTACTACTCGGAGGTTCCCTCACAATCTGAGGATGAAACCTCACTTACAGTATATACACTTTGGCCTCATATTTGGGCCCATAGAGCGACCCCGACTTGACTGTCCTACGCCAGCCCATAGGACAGTGGACCTCCTGATTATAGTGGATTCCGAACCACTTGGGAAACACAGTGAAGTCACACGATTAGTTCGGAGGTGACCAGGACAAGTCCTACCATGTTTCCCTACCGGCACTGTGCTCACGACCAAGTTATCTGCAGCTTTGAACCTGCTCCGCCCCGCTGGATTCAACTTGGTATGGCGGCCGGTCACTTACAGTATAGGAGTCGCAATGAGTTACTATAAGCTACAGGGCAAAGTAAGGACTACCTAACACAGCAACCGATCCCACCTAGAAAACAAAATATAGCCTACGTGTTTTAGGGAACAACCTATTGAGGCGGCAACCAATGCTCTACTTCCGGAAAATTTCTTCACAAATTTTCATTTCATGACCCCCTAATACCACCCTCCATTCAAAATGTTATATATAGCTATGCTATATATGCATGTATGTATGAAGTATATTGATCTTAGGAAACACTACCTTCCGTAAATATTATCCGATTTTGATTAAACTTGGCACAAAAATTGATCATGCAAATGTCTTGATCGAGTTCGTTAACCAGCAAGATCCACTGTTTAGTTACAAGATGGCGGCCGATTGAAACCTTATATAATTCATATCTCACCTAACATTGGTCGCAGAGGAATGAATTAAAATTTGACTGAAAGCCCCTATTATTATCTACAATAATGGTGATAAACACTTTTTATGACAAATCAACGATTTCAAGATGGCGTCCAGTCAACGTGAAAATAATGTGACACTTAAGTAAAAGTTCATAGTCGTCACTGTGTTCGAAATTTGGAACACAGGAGTGTTTTGTGTGTTGATATTGTGTTCGGGAAAAGTAAATATATAAAGTATTTTTTATTTTTAATTACATACGTACCGTACACAACGTCGGTAGCATAGAGGAAAAGCGGGGTCTACGCTTGCATGGAACCTCCCTACACCTGCAGCCTGATCGAGGCGATTATAATACCGGTATTTATTTAATCCCCTGGTAAACAAGATAATTTTATAATGGAAAGTGCTATTCAATATTTGTTTGTTTACAGTTATAATCCTAGGGTATTTATTTGAATAGCACTTTCCATTATAAAATTATCTTGTTTACATTTTTAATACCAGGGGATTAAAAAAATACCGGTATTATAATCGCCTCGAGCAGGCTGCAGAGCCGAAATGGATTTTTAAATACAGTACATAGCATTTTTGTGCAGCATATTATTCTATAAGCTATATTGTAGTATGAAAAGCTATTGGCTCAAAAGATGCAGCAATTCTGTCAGGCTTTCAGTCGTGTAGAATGAAGTTTGGTGCTAGATAAAAAAAATATGCTGTAGTGTTGGGATATTGTACCTAAACTTCCTCATTCAATTCAGTTTGAATCAATGAATGACAACATGATTGTGTCATGATCACTCTATAGTCACTATAATGACATGTCTTCCTTGCTATATAGCCCTATACCGTTGCCTATCGTCTCATCTAGTACTAGTACTTCTATCTGATGATCTTACTGTTCACAAACACGCTATAAAATAAAAAGCCGGCCAATGATGAATGAATGAATGAATACGAGACATTGAATGAACCGGGGAAACACTTTACAAGTTTAAAGCATATAGACTAGGCGTAAATTCACCATTTTCAGGGGGGGGGGCAAAGTTCCCGAGGCCATAGAAAGATAGGTAAGATATAAATCAAGAATCAATTAAAGTCGAAATGAAGAAAGGGTTGTTTTAGTAAAACAAAATTTAAAAAATAAAATAAATGTTATACGGTGTTATACCATAATTTATTGCTTTATTGCACCTGCGAGATCTGGTCGGAAAATATATCTGTGAATTCAGATTTTTCTTTATTTAACCTATACAGCCAGAGCAATGATATAGGACATATTTTTTACTTAAGGTGCATCCTACGGGTTTCGCCTAAACTGAAATCGTCTAATTATTTTTTCGATGTTGCCCAAAAGGCAACCTATTCGGTGTTGTTCCTCTATTTAGCACCTAGTAACATACCTGCAGCCTGATCGAGGCGATTATAATACCGGGGTTAAATAAATACCCTAGGATTATAACTGTAAACAAACAATTTTTGAATAGTACTTTTCCATTATAAAATTATCTTGTTTACATTTTTAATACCAGGGGATTAAATAAATACCGGTATTCATTTAATCCACTGGTAAACAAGATAATTTTATAATGGAAAGTGCTATTCAAAATTTGTTTATTTACAATTATAATCCTAGGGTATTTATTTAACCCCGGTATTATAAACGCCTTGATCAGACTACAGGCTGCTGATGTTAGAAACGCAGGGTGCAACCTAATGGGTTTTGTTTACATTAATACCTAATTACTACAATATATATATTGTAGTAGATTACTATAGTAATAATTAAAAGAAATCGTCCGAGCAGTTTATCGAAAACAAATAATTTTTTGTAGTTTTTTATAGCGGTTTTTCGGGTATACCCCGCCCCCCATTGAAGTTATGAGAAAATTGAAGAAATATGTACCTTTGACAAATATTTTTGTGAACCTATACATACGGTATGCCGAATTTCGTCAAATTCTAATTAGTGCTTTGGCCCCAAATCGAATTCCAGGCCGACAGTCAGGCCGACAGTCAGGCTGACAGACAGACAGGCATTTCGTAAAACCATTTTTTTGGCTTCCGGTGTAAATCCATTAAAATCTCGAATCGACCACCATAACAATCCATAACAATCCCTTGTACTATATGAAATATAGGAAAGCAAGAATTGAATGAACACATGAAATATCGATCGACCGATCGTATACTGGATGATGAGCTTCAAAAAGATCAAATCCCTTATAGAAGAAATGTTCCTCAGTATTTCGATACATTATAAATAAATATTGACTTTTTTGTTCTATTACTAAGCCAACCTAGCGGAGTTAGGGCTATAAAGCCCTCTCTTACACTCAACTAGGAAGGTTATGTGCCTTTTTCTAACATCGACGACTGGCCAAAACTATTGAACTAAAAATAACGGACAGTAAAGGTTTCGGGAGGAAGGAGTTCAAAGATCTGTGGCCATGTGACGGGCATATTATATATCTTCATATCCCCGTTTTATTCCCCTTACCTATCACCGCTATTAGCATTACCTAAACTTGGTTTGGCGCCATCTATTCTATGAATATCTTTAGTATGACCGCCTACTCCCCGAGTGAGCCGGGTCCGAGTGTCAATCGGGGAAAAACATTTTTAACGCTTATACTAATATGTATAGTAATAGGTGGCATCCGACAAGGCGAAGCAAAATAATGTTAATGTATAATATGCTAAGTAAGATAAACAAATTGCCGTATTAAACAAGCCCTTTACTTCTCGGCTCAGTAACTTCAGTAATTCTATTTTAGGTACAGTAGGTATATGCTCCTGCAGAATCACCGTTAGGCAATCCAGAAGCACTCATTATGGTTTGAAAGATACTTTCAATGTTAGACAAATGATAGTTTTTTTTTATAACAATAATATTGTAGGCTTATATAGGCCTAGGTATTAGGTATTTTTTTTATTGTGTGCGGTAGGCTCCTTTCCTGTAAGCATCAGAGTGGGTGTGTCTCATTTCATGACTGACGTTTAAATACCACGAAAAATGAAAATATACCTACATTAAAAGGTCCAACCGGCAAATTTAGTCATTTAGGTTGTCTCATATGGCTTTTACATTACCTACATTATATCATTGATTAGTATATAAATATTTTATTAAGGAAGACCATTAACGCGAAAAAAACAGGCGTCGAGCATAGTTACCGGAAAATGTTTTGTCAAAGCATCCAAAGTACTAATGCATGATGAAACAAGCTTATAAGTCCGCGAGAACTAGTTAATTAAAAGAGTGTAAAGAAGATAATAAAAAAGCAGGTTTTTTTGTTTTTGGTAAAAATATTGCGCCAAAATTGCAGCCAACCTGAAGACAAAAAATTTGCAAAATACCTTTCGCCGCCATTGCTATTTGCTTGTAAACAAGTATAATCACAAACTATAAATTTTAATTTTTAGAGAAATTAGAATTCACCGATTTAACTAATTAATAATGGCAGAGTTGTTAGATCATGTCAAACTTCTGTACAGCCAGCGACTGTATTCCAACGTTTTGAAATTGGTAAGATGGTTTAGTACCTAATAAAATAATAGACTAGTCTAGACAGATATTTTCCATTGTTGACTTACTTTGTCTTTGCCTACATAATAGGAACCTAATTATCATTGTGTGAAATTAACTGAAAATTGGGGTAAAGGTTAAGTTTAGCTACCACTCATAAAATCACAAAATTTGGTTCTATATTGTTGATTTAGCTTTAAAGAAACCCATT
Organism: Psococerastis gibbosa; assembly: GCA_963971405.1. NCBI lineage: Eukaryota > Metazoa > Arthropoda > Insecta > Psocodea > Psocidae > Psococerastis > Psococerastis gibbosa. Next base: position 20,461,229 of record OZ020491.1, on the reverse strand, counting down.
TCCGAAAGAATTAAAAGTCGGAAAAGAAAATTTTTTGAATTACAGCCGTATTTAGTTTGAATTTTAGCATGGGCAGGTAGGTATAGGGACCACTTTCTCATAAAAATTTTTATGGAAGGAACATTCTCAGAGGCATGTAAATAAGATAACCCTTGCTTAAAATATAAATTCCCTTGCAAATGGGATGTTTTCCTTTCATATTAAAAGCATTTTCATTCGACTTTTGATACAGAAAGGTAGCTAAACTAGACCTTTACCAAAATTGGTTATTAAGGCTATGTTTTGCCACTGCCACTTGAAAAAGACATACCTACATAGTTATATCGTACTGCAGATTGTACCTACAAGCATTAACCCCTAGAAGTAAGTAAAAATGTAGGGTATTATGTAGATGAAGTGCGTAAATCCAATTGGCGCAGTGCAGCATCAACTATTTGAATAAACTAACGAAATGAAATGATTTTTCTAGGGATCAGTGTGTCTGTCAATGCTAGAGCCAGTACCGGACATGCATTTTCCACATAAATTTCAAGTTCTTCTTATGAGTGCAGAATCTTTGTACCATTTAGGACACTACCGAAGAGCTATTAATTCGTACGATAAAGCACTCTTATTTAGAAAAACTTACATAAAAGCCGCTGGTGGGTCAAAAGCAAGCTCGTTTAAAGAATTTGCGACGGACATTGGTAAGAAGTATTAAGTAAAGCTTGGTTCCGTGGCTGTTGTGATGTGACTGCTATGGAATCCAATTTTGATTTACTTCTAGATATTCGGTACCAAATGTACATCTGTCACATGCGTCGGCGACAGCACAGGGAAGCCCTAGCAACCTTAGAATGCATTCCTCAAAAACAGAAGACGGTGAAGGTTTTAATGGCGCTTGGGTCTCTCTATCATCAAATGGGAATGAAGCGGTCTGCGCTCCGTGCGTACAAAGATGTTATACGAGTAAGTGCAATACCCAAAGGTGGTTTGGAAGGCTGAAATGTTGAGACAACGCCCTTATTGTCCTGTCCCTCTATGCAGCAGGGATTGTTATTTAGGTGCGGTTTCCACCGACCTCTAAGTGCAAAATACACATACGGTGACGTGGTAGCAGATATCATTAATAAAGGAGGGGTTTCCACCGACCTCTCATTGCAGAATGCAAATGACATTGACGGAAATTTTTGTTTTACTCTATGCCATAGTTAAAATTGATCAATGATCATAGAGTAAAATCACAAACAAACAAACTAAAATTAAAAAATGGGAGGGGATATATTAATTACAAACATTTTAATAGATTTCTATAAAATAAAAATTCAAATTTCCGTCAATGTCATTTGCATTCTGCAATGAGAGGTCGTCGGAAGCCGCGCCTAAGTCTTGAATGTCTGCTACCACGTCACTGTATGTGTATTTTGCACTTAGAGGTCGGTGGAAAGCGCGCCTTATCAAATAAATAAATATTATGTTTATTTTTAGTCCAATAGGTACCTGCAACCTGGACGGCTTTGTCGTTGGCTTCAAATAGGTCAGCAGCTGAGCGTATAGTAGTAATCTTGGGGCATATAGCATATGTCTCGCATCCTGTGTAGTGCCGCTGGTACACAAGTCCTATCCATCCGACAGGAAGCCCGATCTAACTGGCGTTGCTTTGCGAAAAGGGGCGCCGGTCCTCTACCGTTATGGGAGGCATTAACTCCTCATTCGGAGGGCGCGACTGTGGGTGGGATTGCCGCCAGTCATGTAGGTTGAATTGGCGAAGCGGCGGGGCCAGGTTGTGGATGAGAATGCCGGTATGCCCTTGTCGGGGTCCCCTCCCTCTATGCTAGCGAAGTCATAATCAAATCAAATAAATTAATATAATATGTGTGTTTAAATATGTGTCTGGTTAAATTTATTTTTTAGGAGTGTCCGCTTGCTTTAGAAGCCATCGAAGGACTTCTCAAGTTGCACGTATCCGGTAACGAAGTTCACTCCCTTGTTTTGGAGAGCTGCGCCACAAAAGGAGCTACTGGTGATTTTGATTGGTTAGTGATCACAAGTTAATTTTAAGTTAAGTTAGTAGATCCATTTTTCTTATTGATATTTATAATTTTCCGAACAATCCATAAGAAAGACTATGCCGTTTGTGGCCATTGTATTTATCCAGTTAGGCGAGACAATTCAAATTATAAAGGGAAATGTGCATCGCTGTTTGGTTGCATAACAAAGAAGGCAGAAAGAAAATAACGGGCATTTAGGGCCCTAATTTGCGCCCAGCAGTCTTCCCCCTTGCTTTGGAAAATTGAAACCCAAACAAATACAAACATTAAGGTCCATCGACCGTGTTACAAGTGACAATCATTGTTTGCAAGCAACAAAAATAAGCCACCCGAAAGGGTGTTGTAGAAATTGAGGAAGGTGCACTATATAGGAGAGCGGTGACATTCGCTTCCCGCCAAAAAAATGTTTTTTTTTAACTTCTGGGGCCACTCGCCACGTCTCATGTGATCAGCCATTAACAAACGTTCCAGGATTCAAAAATCAAATGTCAAACATATCAAATGTCCCCTATATGGAACCTTCCCATTCATAGTCCAGTCATAATCAGCAGCAACTCGGCTTCTGTATCTATTCGCCTCAGGATTCCTGCCTTACAATACAATACTACCCCGTTTCCTCTGTTCTGCCCCATCATCATCAATAAATAATCAACTCCAGTTGCCCTGGTGTGAGCACTCTAGCTGGTGATGTCTTTTTAGTTTGTTGTTTTATTTACTTTTTATACCTAAATTTATTCTGTTTCCGGTATTGTATTAGAAAATCTGTTAGTCTGGGGAGGGGGGGAGATGAATCCAACAAATAATCACAGATAATTGACATTTAGGTATGAGTGCTCAAAGTATTAAACGACTGTTTTATATGTAAAAACCGAACACGGTCGTTGCGATAGATGTTGATATATTATATTGTGTATTATTTTAATCTGGAAAATATACTGAAATACTGAATACATAGGGATTACTAATCTATACAATATAATAATATAAATAATTCGTGTATTTCTCAACATTATTAACATATCAACACGCATTGCAGCCCCCCTTAACCTAATGGTGTGCGGGGTACCTACCTACCAATTCATTCATAGCATAATTCATTAATTCATTCAGGCTTGCACGCTGGATAAAAACCAACGAGTTTGTAAATGAAAAGGCCTGGAGCAAAGCCATTGACACCCTATCACTGATGGAACGCTGTAACGGACTGTCTACAAATATCCATGTTCTCCTACGCATCGGAGAAATTTATCATATAATGGGTGAGACCAGCAAGGCATGTGCTGCTTACGAACGTGTAAGTACAACATACTTTAATTCGGAGGTGACACACACTTAGACTGACTGACAGTCTCATCGCGTTATCATGACCCATCATGTTCCCCTGCCAACGCTGGGCACACTATCAAGTTTGCTGCAGTTTTGAACAGGTTCAAATCTGGTCGATTCAACTCGGCATGGCCGTTGGCACTGCATATAGTTAGTTAGTATGTAAAGTAATTGAAGGACAGTTTTATAGACCCAGGCCTAGTTATATAAGTTAAGCATATGAAACAATTTCTGTTAGGAAAACAATCTGTAATAAAAATTTATAAGAGAGAAATTAAACGTGTACTGAAAAAAAAATAATTGTAAGGCTAGACCTATAACAATTTTTCCTGCCCTAAAATAATATGAAATAAAATAAAATATATTATAGCTAAAGTTACATGCTAACAACAGATCCCGCATAACGAACAGTCTAATCCTAAATAAAGATTCTACTTTAAACCCTTTAAGTAGAGTTACATTCATACAATATAATACTTTAATCTTATTCCCCGATAAGATATTCTTTAAGCGCCATCTTGGTAGGCTTGCTGGAAGAGTAAAGGTTCAAATTAGCTGCCCTTAATGAAATCTCGAAATTTGGTTACACCCTTTATCGTTTATTTAGTTTAAAATTAACAAATTTCTGAAACAATTGAAGGCAAGGTGGTAGCATGCTTGTACTTGTGCGAGTCTCTAAACACCTTGCGGTCCTGGAGACGTGTCGTGACTCGACACAAGTACCTATTAGGTTACTTAGTGAGGCGATTGAAGAGGTTAATCGGATACATTCATTAAATTGTTTGTGCGCGATTTTAACCTGTTATAAAAAAAAAAAAAAAAAACTATTGTCAGATATGGGTACGTATTATACGATGCAATCGCACGAAGAAGAGCAGTAAGCTCGGGAAGCTTTGGGATACTTTGTTGTAGGGGGCACAATAGGCCAATAGGCTTAAGTGCACACAGGTAGCACCTGTACCACAATTTAAAAAAAGGGGTAAGTATTGGTTTTGTTTAGTGCAAGGAAAATGTCTGACGTATGCAAATAAAACAATTATTGCTTAAAATGATATTTTTTTTCCTTCCACTCCATATGCATTTTCATCCGACTATGTGTAAAACGGTTTAGCTAACGTTTAGACTCATTGCCCTCGAAAAGGGAAATCGAAAACTGCTAATTTTTACATTTTTAATTCTAAAATTGTAAATTGTATTTTTAGGCTCATGCGTCAGATCCCGCGTCCGATGAAGGTCTTGGAACATTAGCCAATCTTCTGCATCGCCAGAAAAAATTTAGCCAGTTAAAAGAATTAGTCCCAGTGACTATTCCTACCACTGAATATACGTCGGAAATGTGGACAGCGCTTGCGTATATGCTTTATTCTAGTAAAAAGACTGGGAAGGCGGCTTACATGGCTCAAAAGGTATGTCGCCAACAATGAGGTTCTGTAGGGACAGTTTTGGTCACTAGGTTCGCTGACGACAAACCGATATCCATATTATTCAAAATGGCCGCCGTTTGCATGTGAAAGCTAAGCTCTTAGCATCTAATTAATTCTTTTAATATTTTTTATAATATTTTTTCTATGCCTGGACCTTATTTCGCTGCATATAATTTAATATATATATTCTCAATGATTTAGAGAAAAATATCACTTTAAAATAATACATAAATAAAATAATTTTAAAATATTATTGAGGCTTATGGAAAAATCAACGCTTTGATATCAGTGCAACTGGTGCTGCCATCTACAAAATGACGTCACAAATGAACCTCATAATTGTATAAATAATAATTATAAACTATTAATAATGTGTAGCTATTTATTCCCGTAATGACATAATTTCAAACTGGATTACCCTGGGTCCCTAGAGGAGTTAAGCCCATCACTCAACTGAGGAGTGAGGACATTGTGATGCAAAGATCGTCACCTAATTTCGGCTGGTCTCAACCTAGCTCAGGGAGGTAGATTGGATACTATTATTATTATAGCCTATTTTAATTTATTTATGCTTACAATAATTTGTTTACAGCTTAGTTTCGCCGACATCTTGGATTTGTGACAAATAACGAGTTATATGTTATATTTTTGGTGTCCCTTTTTATATTGTTTAATTTTTTAACAAGTGACATAATTTCTTTTGTTTTCATCATGGGTTGACGCTTTTTCAGGCTTGCATGCTGGATACAAGAAATGTTGAACCTCTTCTTTTGAAAGCGTACATCTTGATAGACATAAAAAGGTACGGGGATGCTCTTGCCCATTATAAGGAAGCTGCCCATCTCGCCCCTTTACGTTATGAAGCTCATCAAGGCGTCGCTAACAGCTACAGCATGTTGGGGCAACATCGAGAGGCATTGGAGGCAGCTACGCTAGCTAGGAAGCATATTGGCAGCAATAGCCGTACTCTTTCTGTAAGTATTTTAAACTACATCACAGCAGAAAAATCTCGGCAAATTGACTGTCAACTTACCGTGACTTTTCTGCTATAGCGTACGACTCAACTCAGCGTTGTTTTACAATAGCATTCATTTTATTCTAAATACTTATTTTTGTATTCACCGGCGCGTCGGTAGAGAACTGTACTATCAACGAGACATTCGGGGCTCGATCCCTGATGCAAAAGGAAAGACAGAATTTGCAGATTGTCAATTTTGTCATTTTGTTGGTTAAAAGACAGTTCAATTAAAAGGTATTAAATTCTCCTTTTTAAATATAGATATTTTGCGTTGCACATACCATAAGAAAACCTACTGATGTTAGTTTTAGTTTCTCTTGTCCGAGGTAGAGACTCCTAGTTTCTGCCAACCTGACGCCATGGTCGATGCACACCCAAAGGCCGTTAAATTCTTAGGTTTGTTCTCGGTGGTGAAAGGATTAGCCGCTAGATGTTTCCCCATAGTGTTGCCCGGGGTATGCCAGATTGGATTATTATCCACGTGTAAAAAAAGCGATGCCTACGCATAGACATAGTATTAATATTAATAATATAATTTGTTTGCTTCAGCTGCATGCATCTCTTCTGATGAAAGACCTATCGACAATGTCACAAGCTCGCGAACTTCTTACTCGAGCCATTCAATATGACGACAGGTAAAGTATAGTAGTAGTAATTCAGAAAATTAACACCTAATAATGACAATTTTCAGAACTAACTAGATTCTACTTAAAAAAAGGAGGGAACTTTCAAATTTACACTAATATCCAAAGATTTATTTTTTATTAAAAGTACACCAATTTCTTGTATCCCCGCATATCAAAATGACGTTTCGCTTGCAAAATTAATTTATATTATGCTTTTTTAGAATCTCCCTACGCCTGGTTGGCCAGAACCGTAAGGGATTTTATGTACCAAGATGATTTTCACCTTGTAGTTTTAGTAGCTGTGTTAACCTTCCAACACTTTGAATCTTACCCTTGAATATCAAGTTGCGTATCTGGATTCTGGGCTAAGCTGAGTGCGGTGGGATCCGTAACGTAGTAGTTCACACGATACCCAGGTTAGGCATAGATCTTAGGTTCGATTCACACCATATTCAGGTTTTTCTTAATACCTTCTTTCGGGTATAATGCCCTAATGAGGTTGTCTCATCAACCAAAGAAAAAAGAAAATTTATAACTAGGAATCATGCCAGGTTTCCTTGTGTGGAATAATAAGTGTATCACTGAATCATTAGCCACTGCTTAAACAAGTTTCGTTTATTTGCCGTCACAAAAACTCGACGATGGACTTTTTTTTCTTTTATTATTATTATTTTTATTATTTCATTGCATGCTCTGTTAAATATGTTTTCAGGTACCTTCCTGCTGTGTATTTACTAGCGACAACAATGGACAAAGATGAGGAGCGCGAAGAAGCCATCGGCTTGCTACAGAGCGCCTTGGGAAAATATCACCCGACAGTGAGGATGCATCACATGATAGCCGACCTATACACAAAGAACAGGCAATTGGACAAGGCTGCATCTCACTACTCGCTAGCTTTAGCGTAAGTTTTTATACCTTCTATACGAAGTGTGATTGTAATCAGTGGCAGTGGATTTAATTCTCTGAAGCATATAAATAGGACTTTTCCTGCAGCCTGATCGAGGCGATTATAATACCGGTATTTATTTAATCCCCTGGTACTAAAAATGTAAACAAGATAATTTTATAATGGAAAGTGCTATTCAAAATTTGTTTGTTTACAGTTATAATCCTAGGGTATTTATTTAACCCCGGTATTATAATCGCCTCGATCAGGCTGCTGGTGGATTCGTTAGATGGAACAGTGAACTGTCGGGACATGTACAGTAGTGGTACAGACTCTGGCTTTCGCCCGAAAGGTTGTTGGTTCGAGTCCCACACTAGCTACATTTTCTGGGCATGCTTTGCTGGACATGTGAAGCAGGCAGTTTCTGGTAGAGTGTAAGAGAGGGCTTTATAACCCTAACTCCGCTAGGTTGGCTTAGTTATAGATCAAAAAAGTCGAAATCTACATTATTTAAATAACGCTATCAGGAGGCTGATCATGGCGATTATAATACCGGAGTTAATATACAATAAAACTCTGGTATTAAAAATGTAAACAAGATAATTTTATAATGGAAAGTGCATTCAAAATTTGTTTGTTTACATTTTTAATACCTGGGTATTATAATCGTATATATATTAACCATAGCCTGCAAATCGAAATAAGCAGACTGGCATCCCTATGCTTATATATAGGATGCAGTATTTCAGGGCTTTGTGATTTTTTTCGTGAAATCACAGGATCGAAGTTACAAAATATTTGCGTCCCACTTTCGGATTTTGGCCACTTGGTAGCGCTTGGGTGTCTCCCGCACAAATTTAAAAATTGAAATGTAGTAGTCAATATCAATTTAATGTGTCGTTTCATATTGATAAAACCATAATGACCCAAATTTAATGAAACAAAATAGTTTTTTGTATCATTCGCACACCTAGGCCTATCTACAGTACAATGGTCAATGATTATTTTAAAAAAAAATGCTCGTGGTATCCTACGCAGCATGTATTAATGTATGGAAGTATCACATACAATACTTCAAATTATGTTCCAACATGAGTTTAGAAAGAGTACTGTATTTACGTTACGGCAAGCATTCATTAGGGCCTTTTTGTACAGGTCACTGGGGGTTTAACACTTTAAACCAAAACCCTGTATGAGGAAAGTGGCAACAAACGTCTTTGCGTCGTGTTCATTAAGCATATTGTCACAGTATACCATGTATTGGACATTTTCACAACCCCTATTTATTCAGACAGGTAGTTTCTCACTAACGCAATACGGTGATACCCACCATGTTCCCTTCCTTTTGACTCTGTAAGCCATGGTTGACAAGTGAAAACTCAAGGTGAGTTCCATGAAGAAGGCTTTTAAAATACAGCATAATGCAATAACATTAATGTAATAACAAATATACAGTAAATTACAGTGAAGAGGATCGAAGGAACACAACTAATATTTTTGACTTTTTCCTTCTGGAAGGAATTGTCTTGCATTGACTTAAAGTTTCCACTCGAATTTTCTTGCTTCAACATTTTCTCTGGCGGGACGAGACGCCTCCTCTGCTCCTGTTCCTCGAAATCTGTTGCCCTGAAAATGTCAATAATATTAGCCTACCGATACATACCAATTAAAATAAGACAACCTATTTTGTTTTAGTTAATGTATACTGCAGTGGGCCCATAGAGGGAAGTCACTGTCACAAATTATTACTTCGCAAGCCCCATGCATGAAAAGGCTTAAAAATGTTTCTCGTAGGCTGTACAGTAACTTGTTGTACTCAGGTGTGTTTGGGGGGTGTGTTAAGTGACTTAATTTGGCTACAAGACGGCAACAATGCGCAACACATACAACATTTTAAGAAGAATTAAAGCTATTGTGGGTTGAATATAAATTACTAACTTACCCTTTAGAAGTATTATTGTAGGCCTACTGTACTTTACATAATGTGTAGTATAGTGTGAAGTTTTCAATCCAACAACTGAACTTATTTTATTAGTAAAGTAGGCATTGCTGTAGAGATAGAAATAATAAATAATTTTTATCATTTGTGTTTATTAAAAACCCACTCATTACTGCTGCGTTGTTTTTGTTTTGAATATGAATGTTGACTTCAAAACAGGCAGCCAATAGTAGGCCAAGTTTTATAGAACGTTCGAATACACTCACAATTGTTTCTTAATTAATTAATTTGATTGGTTAAAACTGGGACGCAAATATTTTGTGACTCGGCTCATGTGATTTCCCTAGTTGGAATCACAGACGGTCCTATACCGACTAGCATTCTATAGTAAATATTATTCTATGATATTAACTTACTCCTGGGATTAAAACTGTAAACAAACAAATTTTGAATAGCACTTTCCATTGTAAAATTATCTTGTTCACATTTTTAATACCAGGGTTTTATTGTATATTAACTCCGGTATTATAATCGCCATGATCAGCCTGCTGCTAAATCATTATGCAATACAATTACATCATGGCAGAGCTGTGCATTACTCATGGTAGAGCTTTGCATTACTCATGGTTTTTATTATATCATTTCTGAATTGCTGAATCTTGAAACAGAAGGGTTTATTAATGGCCTGCTCTGGTTCTCCTGTGTCCGATAGTAGCTTTTGCCATTAGATTACATTACAAACTTGGTTTCGGTGTTGACTGGAGGGGACTGGACGCGGATCGCAGTTATATTTTTCTATTTTATTTCTTTGATAAAATTTGCTGGTGCCAAATTAATTGTTTTACATGGTTATTAATATTTTGTCACAATAAATGTATCTTATAGCGGGATTTGGTGCTTTTACCGGACGCCGATGCCTATATCGAAGTTTGACTGTGCTTGCGATGCTAATATCACATCCTGTTCACTGGCTAAGCAATGCAAAAGACAAGAATTAAATTAACAATAATCATGTTGACCTCTACAGGTTGGACCCCGGAAACCGAAAGATACAGGAGGCAATTACACGGCTGGATCAAAATCCACCAACGCTAGACCCTCCCGATTACTTTTCATTTAATGACGAAGACCATCCTATACATGCTGTGTATAATGTGGATGACTCTGACGTAAGTAACCCTATAACCCGTTACTTTTCTTGTAGCTTCAGGGCTGCCAGATGTCCGGTTTTTCAATGGTTTGTTCGGCGGAAAATTTGTTGACGAACCGGACTATGCATTGTCCGGTTTTTAGGGATTACATACCAAAAAAAATTATTAGTATTATAAATAACACCGCAAATTAGAAAATATGTTTTTCTATTTTTCATCAACTTCGCAATTTTGAATTTAAGTCACTTAATTAACTTTTTTTTAAGTGTTGTTGTTTCTAACGCCTGCTTTCACCATTTCTGCTTTTAAGCAACCCTGTCAGCCTGGCGGGGGGAGTGAGTCTGTTTGTTAACTTGAGGCACCCTAAGGGTAGGCTCTTTCACCTCGGGGGAAAGGGGAATTGACTGACAGGGTGGACCTCCTGATTATAGTGGATTCCGAACCACTTGGGGAACATGGTAAAGTCACACGATTAAATCGGAGGTAACCAAGACTCGACACATATTTATACTGCCTCAACGCGTTATCATGTCCCCCTGCCAACCCTGTGACCAAGTGGTGTGACCTTGGTACCAAGTTTGCCGCAGTTTGAAACATGCTCTGCTCTAATGGATTCAACATGGTAAGGTCGTTGGCACTCGGCATCGAAAGTGGACCCCATTCATTTGTCAATTATTTTTGCTTTCCAATTTATACGTAGTATAAGGAAAGCTTTGTGATGGTCGAAATTTTCGATTCCTAAATTTCAACGGATTTACGTTTTGAGGTCCCAGGACCCCAAAAAAGTGGTTTTGTCTGTCTGTTTGTTCATCGATTTCCGGGCAAACTACTCGATCGATTTTGATGAAATTTAGCTTGTAGGTTTACAAAAATCATACCTCGGGACCACTTTTTTTATTTTGGGCTAACTCCATTTGGGGCGGTTTTATTCTCAAAAAACTAAAAAAAAACGTATAAAAAAAATTATTTCTCCACTGAAACTTTAGCGACTCCAACGATTTCTTTTAAATTCACATATATTGTAGTCGTTATTAATGTTGACAAAATGCGTGGTGTCGCTTGCCCCTTGATAGTTTGCTTCTGGGGGTAAAAAATAAAAATAACTAAATTTTAATGAAAAATGACTAAAAAATAATTTTTGTACGAAACCATTCAATCGATGATTTCTACCTTCAGGCATATTTTAGGTGTTAAATTCAGTAACGAAACCGGCCAGGTTGCTTTCCCAAAAAAACTGTTTGGTTTTGAGTAAAAAATAATTTTTCTTTTTAAAATTCACGCTCAAATGCATTGCGTGCCCTGTCATTATTGTTGTGTGGTAATGTGTTGGTCTGACCTATCTAGAATTTATCTCACCTGGCGTCAGGTGGACAACCCCCCCCCCCCCCCCCCCCCCGAGGTATCTGAATTTTAACCATAGGAAAGTTATTTGGCATGAAATTCTCATTTTCTACTAATTTTGATAAATTGGAAAGCATGTTCGAGTATACTCGGACCGGTTCTTTTACTTCAAACTAATGCAATGTATTTAATTTCCAGGTGGATGTTGACGATAAAGATCCTGACCCTGTTTGGACTGATTTTGACTTGGGAGTGGTGCTATGGTAATATTCCGATTCAGTGTGTCTAAAATAATCATTTTCATAGCCATCCTTGATACTGCTATATACTCGTACTTGAGCCTATGCTACATATGGCAACGTTTATCATTAACGTAATTGACGTATTAGGGCAACTAATTATTTATAGTGGGCATTTTTGAAATCCATCTGAAACAGTATAGACTGGATACTGTATTATTATATTGTGTAATACCCCCTGCAATAAATTATACGGCACCTACTTTGATTTTAGTTAAAAAGAGCGCATGGCTCTATTGAGGATCTGACTGGACTGGTAAATTTAAGTACAGTGTGGGCAAAGATGGCGTCCTCTCTTAATAAGCGAAGTATGGGTCAATCGCAGCGAGGCGGAGACCAGCCATGTTTGATTTTGTATAGGAAAGTAAGTTGTCCATTGCTATCATTGATGCTTATATACTAGGGCTCTAAATTACTTCTCTCTAAGGCGCCTATTCCACCGACGTCAATAGTCAAAATAATGCTGATATTGATGTGGTAGCAGACATTTCTACACTGTATTTAATGTCTGCAAATAGGTCAATAATCACTATTGACCTCGGTGGAATAAGCGCCTAAACACCGTTTGGCATCTAAGAAATCTTGCAAATAATCTTGTATTAAATTGCTAAAAGCTGACAATTACACTAATTTTGAATTTAGGGAACACAATTTAATTTTTTGAAGTAAATAGCAAGTTCATTAAAAGAACAAACATTAGAATTATTTTTGAGTTTGAACTACTGCAGCCCTATTATGGCGATTTGGGATTAACATAATACCGGGATTTATTCGATGGTTTTATAGAAATGAGTGCAAAATTCAAATTGATAAATTAACAATTTTGTTTTCAATTTTTTCTCCCTTAGATGTGACACATTAAATTAACATTCTTATTATATTTCAAAATTCAACCTGTACATTTCAATGTTTATTATTATTTCCTTCAATTATTAAACCATGCAACCACTCTCTTGTATTCTAATAATTTATTAATTTGAATTTCCCACGCATAATTTTACATCGCCACGTGACACCTTACTAATGCGGTATGGTGCCCATTCCATTGACCGGCTAGGGCTATTTCCAACAACGGTGACGTGGTAGCAGACATTCAAGACTTAGGTGGCGTTTCCACCGACCTCGCATTGCAGAATTGACGGAAATGTTTATTTTCCTCTATGCTATAGTTAAAATTGATCAATGATCATACAGTAAAATCACAAACAAACTAAAATTAAAAAATGGCGTCATGGGATATGTTAAGTACAAACATTTTAATAGATTTCTATAAAAAGAAAGATTCTAATTTCTGTCAATGTCATTTGCATTCTGCAATGCGAGATCGGTGGAAACGCAACCTAAGTCTTGAATGTCTGCTACCACGTCACTGTTTTTGGAAATAGCCCTAGCCGGTCAATGGAATGGGCGCCTATTAAGAATTAATGTTTTTTTTTTTTTTTTTTTTCCTTCGTGGGGCCTACTCGTCTGAGTTCCTATAAGCGTCGACCTAGAAGGTCTTTTGCTTCCACATTTGCCGTCTACGCCCATCTTATAACACCAGTCTTTTTGATAAATTCTAGTGTTTTTGTGATGGGATTAGATCGGATGGTTTCCTCTTCAGACCTAGGGTGGCCAAGAGTTTGGTATCAAGTTTGTCCCAGCGCTTCATATTCAAAGAGAATGTGTTCAGCTGTTTCTTCTTCAACTTCACACAGTCTGCATCTACTGTCGTTTTTCACGCCAACCCTATGCATGTGTTTGTTGAAGTGGCCGTGGCCCGTAAGCGTGCCAACCACCCTTCTAGCTTGCTCTCTACTTAAAGAGAGAAGCTGATCGGTGAGCTTTTTACTAGGACCCGGAATAACCTTCTTAGCAAATCTGCTTTCCGGGACTTTCTTCCATTCCTCTGCAGTTTTTCTCTGCACCCATTTTTGTACAGAAGTACGGGCCTGGCAATAAGCCATCCCGTACGTAGGTTCTGCACCAATGAATGGCGTTTCTGCACCTTTTCGAGCCAGCTCGTCGGCTCTTTCATTCCCATCAAAGTTCGAATGCGCCGGGACCCAAATCAGCGAGACTGAGTTTTCCCGACACACCTTTATTAGGAGGTTGATGCAGTGCCACACCATTTTTGATGTGATCTTTATAGCCTCCACAGCCTTAATCGCTGCCTGCGAGTCTGTATAGATAATAATGGTTTTGCCCTTGCATTCCATTTCCATACACTCCTCTAGGCATTTTATAATGGCCCCTACCTCAGCCTGAAAGACTGTAGCATATTTGCCGAGGCTTAGGACTATGGATTTGTCTACAGTTTCCCCATAGACTCCTCCTCCAGCCCCATTTTCCATTTTCGACCCATCTGTATACCAGACTAGGTCATTGCCCCCTGTTTGATGTTCTTCAGCATTCCATTCTTCTCTAGCTGGAATTCTAGTGTTAAATGGTTTGCTGAATGAGAGCAGGGGTGTCATTCGGTCTGACGGCATTAAAAGCGTGTCTTCCGATATGCTTTTGGTAATATTGGAGTGGCCTGACCTTTTGCTTCTCCAGCAGCCTTCCAGCTCCAATCTATAGGCGCCCATCCTGGCCTGTGCTTCAATGAAGACTCCCAGGGTTGGCAGGTTCAATAAAGTATTCAGGACATCCCCTGGTGAAGTTGACATTGCTCCTGTGATACAGAGGCAGGCCAGCCTCTGGAGCCCATTCAACTTGGTTGTCACTGTGACCTGTGTAGTCTTGGTCCACCAAACTACACTTCCGTAGGTAATCACCGGCCTAATGACCATTGTGTAAATCCACATTGCCATTTTGGGCCTGATTCCCCACGTTGTGCCTATTGCCCGTCTGCAAACATAAATTAATTGTTTAGCTCGGTTAATAGTTTTTGTAATATGGGGATTCCAGGTAAGTCCTTTGTCTAGGTTAACCCCTAGATACTTAACCTCCGTCCCCAGTTTTACAACTTGATTGAAAAGCTTAGGCAGCTTTCCCCCATCAAGATTCCTCTTTCGAGTAAATGGTACCATCGAGATTTTGGATGGGTTGATGCTCAGATTTTCAGCCTTGCACCATTTTTCTACTTCAGAAAAAGCCATTTGCATTAGCTCGGTTATGACCCTCATGGACTTACCCCTAATCACAATGGCCAAATCATCCGCATATCCTTGTGCGTACACTCCCACCTCATTGAGTCTGGTGATGATTTTGTCCACCATAAGGTTCCACAACCCCGATGTTATTATAATCCCAAATCGCCAAAATAGGGCTGCTGTACATAGAAACTAGCGGGGATGAATACCAGTTATGTGCTGCCCTCTTTGGGGCTATGCAAGTATAATGGATTTATTCATGATTACAAAAATATCTCAAATCAAGTTTGAAATAGTGGAATAGCCGCAAGTTGTCTGCTGTCAATCTAAAAGGCGCCAAAATTTAAATTTTGTATCTATGGTGTCCTGAGACGAATTCCTCTGAGCGTATTTATTGAAACTTCTTTCGTACAAAAATCCTTAATGTCTACTATACATTTACCAAAAAGAAATATATCCCTTACGGGCACCCGTTAACCATAGTTTACTCAGCGAAATTGCCTACTTTTCTTGCGCACTAGCCGCCATGTTGATTAAGGTCTAGCCACGCGATGATTTACCCAGATTAAAACCATCCCGTGGTTGGAGACTGTTATCAATATGGCTTCTAGTGTAGCCTGCACAAGCTAAGTACAGAGTTTTTGACCAGGTCCAGGTATCCGTTCTGCTATGCTGCAATGTGTAAGACTTCTATATTTTTTGCGTTGGTACTTATCTCTGATAGTTGGCTTATGGTTAGCGGGTGCCTCGTAAGGCATATAATGGCTCCCGCCGCTCCAGTTAATGTATCTTTATGATTAAAACCCATCGCGTTGGCACACCTGCGCCCTTCTATTAAAATGGCGAACTTTTCATAATAAAATAGAAATGGATGCTCGGCTAATCAGGCGCTGATTCCACCAACGTCAATAGTTATATTAATGTTTTTTGACGTGGTAGCAGACATTTGTAGCCATACTAAAAATGTCTGCTAACACGTCAAAAAAATTTAATATCACTATTGCCGTTCGTGGAATCTGCGCCTAATGGTCTGGTGCACCGAACAATTAATTTCTGAACGCACTTTCGAAAGCTTTGCGCGGTTGCCTTTACGTTATCTGACGAATTTTCAAGTCTGCATAGTTAGCAGGGCAAAGGCGTCCGTGCTCAAGGATCTGCATACTGGGAATGGACCTTTTGGAAGAAATCCAAGATGACCGCTATTTCTGCATCGAGCAAGAGCTGAATGGACCCCTTTCAAGTAGAAATCCAAGATGGAGGCAGTTAATCGAAACCGATATTTGTTCCCAACTTAATAAGTTGAATTTTAAAAAAAGACTCATAGTAGTGGTCATGATAGAGCCGCCATTAACTAACAATAGGAAAAGCTTCCGACAGTTTAGTACACTGCCAAGACTTACCTGGACCCAACCCATTTGTAAAAATGTCCTGTTTGTTGACGTTCTCGGAGCATGGCAGTCACTTCCTAAACCTACACCGTACCGTATGTAAACCCAGGACAAAACTAACAGCCTATTTCTACTGTTGGTACCTACGTACTGTATTCGTATATATGTACCTTCACCAAATTTCAGGGATTCTGTTGATTAAAAAAAAATTGACTCGTGGAAGCACTACATAGCCTACCTTCCCTATACGCGTATATATCATTGGATTCATCTTGATTAGATCTATTGTGTGAGCATCGTGAATCATCTATAATTTTATTCTGTGGGGGGAGTTGCCATCATAATCATATCACCCAAGTTAGGTCTCCATATGGAAATGAAAAAAAAAAAAAAAAAAATAGGCAAACTCTCGAGTTGCCCTATAGTAAAAACTGCGTTAGGTACGTACCTGCCTATTAACAAAGCATTTCATTTGAAGTTTAAATTAAAAAAAAATATATATTTTTACCTGCCACTTAATTGTAACGTTTCAGTTTTGGGATATGGCCCTAGTTCTAAGTTCTTCCCAAACCACTGACAGGCTACTTAAATATAATATTGCCCCCCCCCCCCTCCCCTCCCCAGAACTGGCTTGAAACAGGCTATAGAAAGCAGCGGCGGAGCGTGGGATGATTGCGAGTGTAATGCTTGAAGAACAATTTTATTATATACGAAGCAAGGACAGGTACACGAAGGGGGAGAGTAGCCACCCCCCCCCTCCCCCAAATTTGGTAAATCTATTGTAAATTAATTTATTATGCTCTGATTTAATCGATCCTACATATGTTTTTCCTATTTTGACCCACAACTACCCCCCTCCCCCCAAAATGGGCTGGATCCGTCCCTGATACCAAGTACAGTAGGTATTTTTTTACGGCACCGACGTTTCTCCTTATATGTACAAGCAGAGAAAAATTTCTGCTTTAATTCGACAATCAGACATTCACACATGGTCACTTGGAACCGTAAACAATTGCACACGCAAAGAAAAACTAAAAACAAAACAATAATTAATTAATAATAAGTAACACCGGCTGAAAACGCACACGCGGTCAAAGAAGTAAGTGGATTCCGGGGAAATGGGAATAAAGTAAGCAACCTTCAGCGTTTAGGGGAGGACAGTACAACGCTACCCTCGAAGCCTATTGAAATTCCCCGGAATTGGGAGAGTTTACCGGAAAATGGCAGCCCTAGTTTGATGTTTCCCACTATTTATGTCGTTGAAGTTAAAGAAGAAGGAAACATGCATCATTTTATATAGCATGTTGGATCTTCTTAAAACGTTAAAATTTGAAAACAAAAAAGAAAACTTTTTAATTACAACGTGGCGAGATTCTTAATTTTCTTAGACTGCGTTGACAACATCATGCTCACACAATCTTATTTGAAAGTGGCTTCCTATGGATTTCAACTAAATTCTAAATACATTCTAAGGATTTGTTGCCACGTAGCTACACATTTTGAAAACTGCAATCCGAGTTTTTAGCGCGTACTTAGCTTACATATTTTTTTCCCTATGTTAAGGCTCCATATGGTTTATTAACACACAAATGCTAGTGCCTCACAGAAATGACTACGCCTGCCGGGTGGCCTGCTGCCTTCCCAGTTCTCTACTCTTATATCGCTACACAATGTCAGGCTGATGAGTCATGTTCCAAACTTTTTTGTGCATAATCGTGTAGTTTTATTATTTTACTCAAAGACATTTTCCCTTCATCGATTTTTTTAGGGTAATGCGGCATTACCCGCCTTACATGCACGCTCCGCCACTGATAGAAAGGGGCTTAACATCATTAGGCTATAACTACCTACCACTATTAACGTTTTGAGAAATGGGCATAATTCTGTACTTTCTAAATCGGTCCTTAACCACTAACCGGACCATTCAAGACTATGACCCCCCCACCATACATATTTAACGCATACGGTACGGCCTATAGCAGGATAGGTTATGAATTCATAAAGGCAAAACCATTTAAACCAATAACAATGAGGAAATGCCTCAGACTTTAAACCCTTTGTATACATAGGGACGGCAAATGGTTTGGGCGGGTATATTCGCCTATTACATCAACGCCAAAATTAATAAATCGAGGCTCACAGTGAGTTTGGAAGAACCATTGGTTCAGAGGATTCGAGCACGTTAAGGGAATGGATCACAACAGGTGCGGGTGGCAAATTGTTGGATGAAGAAATAGGGAGAGTACGAAGAAGGGGAAGGCAAAGCAAGAGATGCAGGAACTTGATTGGGAAAGATCTCAGAAAAGTGGGACTGGTGCTAGAGGAAGTACTGAATAATCAGAAGTGGAGAGGCAGGAGGGAGTGGAGGAAGCTCGCATAGCACATCTTGGCAAATGGGGCTGTATTGATTGTGATAATGAATGAGATTGGACCCCCATGTGGGTAGCGGGTACACTTTGAGGGTGCCACTAAGACTACACATTGGGCGTTTGTTGAACTTACGCAGTACGGTACTAGTATCATAGAATGGCAACCCTGATAGTGGAGGGTTAATAAATGATCTGATATATGATCATATTATAAAAACTGAGGCATTTTCTTAACACATGTCTACCAACCAATCTGGCAAGATGCAACAGAGGTAATGGCTATGGGCCTATAGTTGATGAAAAAATTACATTTTTGCCGAACTCATGCGAATTGCTGCAGGGACCAGGACCTCCCTACCTCGTAGGCAGCTTATATGGTGCACTCTGCTGATCGGTCCTTACACACATGCATTTTTCATCAAGCATAAACCGTACCTGGTCAAGCAATTTAAAAAAAAAACAATGGACCATTTAAGGCAATTGAAGTGATTTCATATACGGGTACTATTCACACATCCCAAGTAGCTCTAAAGTGGCTAACTCTGATAAAACGGTATGTTTGCCATAAAATGAAAACGAAAATTCAATTGCTAATTTATTTTCTTTCCATTTTTACTAATGTAACATTGTATACAAAGTAAATGAGTTTCCCAATTGTCATGGGATATGGGAGTAGTCTCACACAGAAACAACAATTGAAGGCACGAGTGAATGAAGGTGATTTAAGATACAAATTTTTCTGCTCCCTCACATCACGCAAGGGCGGATCCAGCGGAAAATTAAGGGGGGGCACAAGTTTTTGTAAGTTTAAAAGGTAATTTTTTTGTTGAAAAGTTGAGTTTTATTCAAGTTTTTTTGTTTTTACTAGGCATCTTATGAATTTACTCATTTAGGGGGGTCATGATCAAAGAAGGTTGCTTACAGTGCAGTAAATGCATTGAGAAGGCCAGTTTATAGCTAATATAAAACTTCAGCAAAGTGTTCTCAAAACTACGATAATATCAGCTAACACCTTCATCTACTCGTGTATTAAATTATTGCATTGAGTAACTATTAAAATTATCAAGACAGGCAAAAATGTAAGCCTAGTCTAAGATAATCGCACAAACACAGACAGTATGGAGAACGAGGAGAACCGAGGTTTGAAAATCCGGATGGGGCCAAGCAAGGCAAATTTTAAGTTAACAGCTATTGATAGCAAAAAGCTCATATTTTCCGGAATTTTCCCCAACTTGGCGCCCCTGGGGTTTTTATAAACAATTAGCAACATCAATGTACGATACCTACAGTTAATTAAATATTCATTTGTTCTCCGTTAGGAACAACAATATTACGATATCACAGTTTAACAATTTGCATCATACCAATCGAGCAACAGCATAGACAAAAAGAAATCAAGAAAACTTTTACACTTAAATACAGTAGATCAGCACAGATGGTAATTCAGACATTTAAACAAATTTCATAGTGTTCTCCACCCATTTCAAGGTGGTTCAAAGGGGGCACCAAACTTTGTAGACGACGAGCGGGAACGCTTATAGTTGATGAAAACGAAAGAACGTGGAGGAATGGTGGCAGGACGTCAAAAGATAATGCAAATAAGGTGGCATACAAGTTGGAATTGAACAAAATACAATGTTTCCGATTAGCATCATTATCACTTTTTTACCATTTATTAACATCAGCAGCTTCACCAATACCGCAACAAATACCGTATGCAATCAGGTCCTGTTATTTGGTCATATTGTAGGTTTAAAGTTCCAGGTAAAAGCCCTAAACTATCCATTCTGAGTACGCTTCATATTGATAACTCCCAAAAAATGACAGTGGCAATTTTTTTTTAAATATTTAATTAGCTACTATAACATTTGAAATTCTCTAAGCCCAGTGCTCCCCAATCTCTGCATCAATCAGTTGAGGTCTGGAGGACATAGTCCTGGCAGCCAATTTTTTTTTATAATGCTTGTTTTTGAAGAAGAAAAAAATAATCTAATATACATTGACCCGCAGCTGATCATCATAAAAAGGGACAAAACCATCAGTAGCTTCTTACCCACTCATTAGCATTGGAGAAAATTTAATTCAAATTTTTACTTTTAAATCCTCATCTGGTCCATCCTTGAAGTAACGGACATATAAGGTTAAACCCTTAATTCAGTGCCGGACTAACCCCTGGGGGGCCGGGGGCACAAGATATGGGGGGTGGGAGCGTGGGTGTAAACCAGAGGCGGTCCCAGACCTCATAAAAGGGGGAGGCACTTGTCAGTGGCGTAACGATAGGTTTTTGAAGAGGGCGGTGTATAATTTGGCGCCCCTCCACCCATTTTCATAAGTGTATAAAATGGGGAAAGCCGTTCTCATGGACGTACGCAGCTTTTGAATTAATGACCTTAGTTCGGCGAAGGGGGGCCTGGGGGTCTCCCACGGGGGAGAAACTTGGGGAAAACAGACTTGAAATAGTTTGATTCTACCCATTTTGATAGCAGTAACTTATTTTAACTGAGATCTTACAGGCAATTAATATAATTTTATTGCTAACAAAGGGCCCGGGGGTCTCCCCCGGGGGTCTCCCCCCGGGGGAGACCCCCGGGATGTTTTTTTTTTTAAATAGGGCTGAAATATTGAGGTTTAACACATTTGAGAGCAATGAGAGAACATGAGAGCAATAAGGTGTATATATTACAGGGAATTAATATAATTATTGTGAACTAGGGGGGCCCGCAGGTCTCTTCGGGTAAAAATTTATGAAAAATAGGGCTGAAATATTGGGTTTCTACCCATTTTGAGAGGAGTAAGGTTTATAAATTACATTTGCGGAAATAACATTAGCTCTTTCTTTACCCTTGTAAATCGCCTTTATATTATTTGGTTGAATTAATTTCAGGCAACACATATTCAGAAATTTAATATTGAAAGGAACGCCTGAGGTTTTAATACCTTTTATAGTATGTATTGTAATAATCAGAAACATTATCCGCCCAGGAACTCTTGCGATTCGTCTGTCTGCAAATATAATTGCAGGCCACAGTTCCCCCCCCCCCCCCCCGGGAGAAAATGTTTGAAAAATAGGGCTGAAATAGTGGGGTTTTACGCATTTTGAGTGCAGCAACACAGATTTTAGAGGCAAAGAATATAACTGTCTACCAAAGGGGGGGGGGCAATAGGCATTTCTGGGGGGGGGGGGGGCGATGGCCTGTGCCCCAAGTGCCCATGGGGCAATCCGGCACTGCCTTAATTAGCTTATAAATATTGTATTCCAAAGTCATTTAATTGCGTTTTAACATTGAGTTTAGGCCTACGTATTATGGCTTACCCGGAAAATTTTGTCGGGAGACGATACAACGATAATGTTAATATAATACCCTGGTATTAAAAATGTAAACATGATAATTTTAAACTTTAAATTTTAATTTGAAACTGCGATTAAAAATTTGTTTTTTTACTGTTTTTACCCCAAGAGTAAGTTAATACCAATCGCCATAATCCACAGGAGAAGGAAAAAATCTGAATTCTCCACCACCAGGTCCTGACCTCAACCCCATTGAAAGCTTGTGGGAAATTATTGCCCGTGAAACGCACTGGAAAAAACTGAGGTATATTTAAGAACTTTGAAGAAGTATTGAAGACGTCTGGAAGGACATCCCCGGTGCAATTATCACTTACTAGCCAACGCCGGTGCAATTATCACACTTCCCTGCTACAGTCAATGCCCAATAAAATTGATATGTTGAGACGATGAAAGCCATGGGGGTCACACTTAATATTAATAAATTGCTTCAAATACGAGTTAGTTTTATTTATTTAGTTTTGTTCCCACCATTATGGCCAATGACATTTCCGTCTTTAGCTCATTTGTTTCCAATTTCCAAGTTTTTTGGTGAAAGTGTGTGGTACCTACCCACGATACTAGGTTCGGATACAATATCATGTACAGTTCGATTTGTGAACTACTTTTGTATGAAAAGCCGTGTCCGTTCCAGGATTTATGACCAATACTGTATAATATATGCTGACGACGTTCACATATATGCCACCTTCAAGCTTTATGCCTGATTGCGAACAGGCCATAGCCGATATTAATGCAGGTTTAGAGAACGTCTTGAAATGGTCAATAAAATAAATTATTGTACCCGACTGAGTCAGGCAATGCTGATAAGCAGCCACAACACTGTGGTAAAATTACAAAATACTTTAAGGTTAACCATTATTATCAATGGTGAAGTAATACACCTTAAACAAGATGGTGTGAAAAATCTAGGGGTGTGTTAAAAAAATAACGGGAATTTAAAAATTTCGCGGGTTTAGAGATTCCAATTGTCAAATTTGTTTTTTTATTATATTGATATTCGTGCCCCTTAAATAAGATGAGATTTTGAGCTGTATTAATTGTTTACTTTGCCGATTGCAGTCGGTTAGACGTGGTTTTATGAACTTGGCGATTTTCGCTTGTTAAAAGAAATTGATCAAAGAATTTGCATCAAATTTTGCTTAAAAAATGAAACAAAGTGTGTGAAATGTTAACAAAGGCCTGTGGAGAGTCTTTTATGAGTAAAACAAGAGTTTATGAGTGGTATGATTGTCTCCAAGATGGCCGTGATGACGTTGAAGACGGCGAGCGCCCCAGACACCCCAGCACATCAACAACAGAAAAAATGAAAGCAATGGTTATGAATGATCGCCGAATAACAATCAGAGAAGTCACTGATGAAGTTGGCATATCGATTGGCTCATGTCATGAAATTTTTTCGAAGATTTTGGGCATGAAACGCGTGGCAGAACAATTTGTTTCAAAATTGCTGGATTTTGAACAAAAACACATCGTTGCCTGTTCGTGAATTCTTGGCCAAAACCGGTACCGTGACGATGCCCCAGCCTCCATATTAGCTAGACATGGCTCCGTGTGACTTTTTCCTATTCCCAAAATTAAAGAGAACCTTTAAAGGGCCGTCCTTTTACAAGCATAGATGGCATTAAAAACGCATCGCTGAGATTGCTGAAGGCTGTCCCAAAAATCAAGATTGAGAAGTGTTTCGACGGTTGGAAGAAGCGCTGGCATACGTGCACAATGTCGACTGGGGACTATTTTGAATTTTCAACATTAATGTAGAGTGTATAGACCAATGAATAAATATTTTTTCAAAAAACGAAAATTCCCGTTATTTTTGACCACACCTCGTATTTATAAACCCACAACTTAACTTGTCAGTCCATGTAAATAAAACCGGGAGCAAAATTAATAAATGTTTGTATCCCTTGAACAGAATTAGAAATGTTTTACCATTTAATACAAAGAAAACTATTGTTTCTACGCTTATTGCCCCACTATTTGATTATTGTATTGTACTGTCATCCATTCGCACGGATTAACTGCCTTGTCGTTTGCACCGGGCAATTAACAGTTGCATCCGATTTATTTTGAATTCAAAGCGCCGTAACCATCTATCAGCCCACAGTACAAAGTACTAAATTTTCAACCAGCACCGATCAAAGAACACAACACCACACACTGATACTAATGTACAAAGTAACCCACTCAACCTTCCTACATCACACAAAAATATACAAAATTACAGACACTGTGCAATGGCAAAACATACGAAATACCACTAGTTATACATAATAGCACAAGACATGGGCAGTCTACAGTACCTACTATACACTATTCGGTACTGGAACCACCTACAATTGGAGGTTAGGGCAGCTTTAAGAAAAGAACCGGTCCGAGTTTACTCGAACATGCTTCCCAATTTATGAAGTAGTAGATAGACATAATGTGTCATTTCATTGTAAATAATATCCCAATGGTTAAAAAATGGTGACAATGACATTATTGGAGCGCGAATTTTCCATAATTTCTTCAAAAGAGAATTTTTTTGCATAGAACCAAATATTTTTTTGGAAAAACAACATGTTTGGTTCTGTTGCTCTTTTGAACACCTACAACATACCTGAAGGTAGAAATCATCGATTGAAAGGTTCCGCAGAAAACTTATTTTTTGAGAAATATTTTTTTAGGCGTTTCTTTGGAGTTTTTTGAGAATAAACCCCCCAAAATTAAGTTAGCCCCAAATAAAAAAAGTGGTCTTGAGGTATGAATTATATGCACCTACATGCTAAATTTCATCTAAATCGACCGAGTAGTTTGCCCGGAAATCGATGAATAGGCAGGCAGAGCGACATGCAGACATTTCGTAAAAACCACTTTTTTGGTTGCAGGGACCTCAAAACATGCAAATCCGTTGAAACCTCGGAGTCGAAAATTTTGACTATCACAAAGCTTTCCTTATACTGCGTACAAATTGGAAAGCAATAATATATCTTAGATATGAGATGAGACTCTCTTCGGTCTTGTAATGGTGATATCAACGGATCCCCCCCCCCCCTGCATATATTTCAATACCAATAAAATAAAAATATTCTAATTAGAGTTAACGTGAGGGCCACTCGGTATCGAGAGTTATTTATTCACAATGGTCACTGTGAGAATCTTTTACAGAGAATTTACAAATTATTTAATAAATGGATTGATCAGACTTAGTATTTAGTGGAAATGACAACTGAATGCATACTTCTACATTCTATTGTTATTTCAACTTATACTGTATTTATGCGTATGCGTTCTTTAGGAACCCTGGTGTATTTTGTAAATGAGATCGTTTTGGTTTTGATATCTGTGATTCACATTATATATGTATATTATTTATTTAAATAATTACTGATTTTTTACAATAATGTAATTAATTCTGTTTCTCCAGTATAAATTAACAATATGCAATGAAAATTAAAGTAATATTCCCAACATAATACGTCATCCTAATGTGCAAACAATGCACAATGAAATAAATATAGCAGAGGCACGGGGGATGCACTAACCGTCTTACTTCAAAGCGTCTTACGAACCCCAGTATAAGTAGACGCAAAAAATAAAACACTATATTCTCAAAGGAACTTCACTAACAAGACCAGACCCACGCGACGCACAGAACAGAGCCAAGAGGACGTGGAAATGGAGGCCGACTAACCCGCTACAGAGACGGACGTATAGATAGACTAATTATAAAATAATAATAATGATAAAAAAACAAATAAAACAGAAAACATTATCCAGTAAGTTAATTGTAAATAAAAAACATTACCATCCAGAAAGTTGTAAAAAGAAAAAAAATATTATCCACTAAAGGAAAAACATTACCCAGTAAGTTAATTGTAATAAGAAAAACATTTTCCGGTAACTTAAGTTGACTGTAAAAAGAAAAAGATTATCCAGAAAGGTGTTTAAAAAAAAATTATCCACGAAAAAAACATTATACAGTAAGTTTATTGTGAAAAGAAAAACATTTTCCACAAAGTTGTAAAAAGAAAAAACACATTCATTATCCACTAAAAGAAAAAACTTTTTCCAGTAAGGTATAAGATATAAGTATAAAAAGAAAAACATTTTCCATTAAGGTATAAGACATAAGTATAAAAAGAAAAACATTTTCCGCAAAGTTTTAAACAGAAAAAAAAATTATCCACTAAAAGAAAAACATTTTCCAGAAAGTAGTAAAAAGAAAAAAAACAACAGCGTTTCTGAATGAAATCATAACTGCCCCTGTACTTCCATTACGTCAGAAAACTTCGGTTATAGTACGATATTATAGATTATGAATAATTATAGCAATTTAATTTTATAAGATTTTACGTGTAAATTTAGCCTGAAATGTTTTAAATTTTGGTGGCCTGTTCATTTCTAGGGCCTAAGTAAAGATATTACATAGCCAATCATGGAAAACTACTTGATAATTTAGTATA
The DNA here is from genome assembly GCA_963971405.1 of Psococerastis gibbosa. Lineage (NCBI taxonomy): Eukaryota > Metazoa > Arthropoda > Insecta > Psocodea > Psocidae > Psococerastis > Psococerastis gibbosa. The sequence goes on along the minus strand of OZ020491.1, from coordinate 20,434,561 downwards.
ATGTATTGATATAGTATTGAGATTAGATAACTTAAGCTATGTTTGAAAACAAGACTTTACGTAATGACATAACCTATTTAAGTATAGTTTTTACTTGTTGGGGCTAGGTACTACTTTCTTAAAGGTTTATTTGTTACTATATGCTATGCCGTGGGTATCTTGACAATGTGTTTAAGTTTTATTTTGCATGCCGTTCGGTTTTAACCGTTTTCTTACACTTGACGATGGTGTGAGCCGAAAGCGGTTGTGTGTTTTTGTATGTTTTAACGCAAAATCAAGTAGGTAATTTTTTTCACAATGAGTGACCGAAAGTTTCACCAAGTTACTTAGGAGACTGACAATGAGTTGGTAAACACAAATAAGGGTATGCACTGATTCTTTTATATTGTGAATGGGACCCATATCACTTATACAATGATTTTTATTTCTTATTATAAAAGGTTAAATCGATGCATATACAATTTAATAAAAGTTAGCCTATTATTATTATTTTTTGGAATGAAGAGCCCCAGCCAACGCTCTTCATGGTGGCACCCATCCTATTACTATACGGTAGCTCTCCAATTGGTGACTCCCATACTTTAATATAATTGCATGAAGCAAATACTCGCAGTTTTTGTTTTGAATGTTATAAATTGATTAATTAAAGCTGGAGCATTTAAATGAATGGTCATAAGTGGACTTGACGTATCCCGGGGAGGAGGGGGGATTCTGGGGAAAGTCTTGATATCCTATACGAATACGGTATGATGAGTAGTTCGGTGCACGCAGGACCTTATTTTCTCTATCAAACCGCCCAGAGCACAGACAGGGACGCCGAATTTTTAAAATTCTGGGGGGGGGGGGCATGAATTCGGCCGGTACGGAAAGTATTAAGAAGATGCATTGGTAAATGGTTACTCAAAATAACTAGAACGCAGAGAACGTTGACCGATTTACACTCGTATCGCTCTTTCTGTACAAAATGATTCACTAAAGCCTTTATATCAAGATTTTGTGCCTCTTCATTGTGAATGCTCATGATTGCCATGGTATTAAGTCTCTCTGCGTCTACGCGTGGTCGCATGAAACTATATAAATAAATGAACTGCACTAAGAGCTCTTCGTTTCTGGGGGGCGCCGCTCCCAGAAACTAATCTGCGGGGGCAAGATGGACCGTGCCCCCCCCCCCCCCAAGTTGGCGTCCCTGAGCACAGATACTGTAGTTTCAGGCCATCGCAGTCGATTAATTCTTTATTTTATAAATATTGCAAATTCGAACCGGTTCCATTAATTAATACGGTACGTACAGTTGGTTTTTATTTGCCAATATTTGCCGGTTAAAATTTTAAATTTCAGCCGCTGCTAATACTAGGTACTAATTTTTTGAGACCTCACAATGCTTTTTTCTGTTTTTTTTTTCCTCCAAATTGAGTTATCTTGTATATGTGACCCAATGATTTGTTTCGTTTCAAAATGGCCATTATAATAGTTTTTAATTAATATTCCTCAGCTAATTGCTTTCATGGATGCAAAATGATGTGAAACGATACTATGCACTTACAAAATCAACAGCCATTCGGCCGGTAATGAACATTTGTTCTACTGAAAAATGTGCAAGTAAGAGAATGGCTTCTGCCTTCTTCGCTTTTATTAGAGGTCTCAATCTGAACCGGTTCTACTAAAAATAGCTATTTCTGTTGCGTGATCGAACATTTTTACTTTCACTTACAAATATTTGAAGAAGTATAGTGAAAGTATTGTTTTAGTCAAGGCCATCCCATTAGTTTCCAAGTTACTACCTAGTCTAGCCACAAGGCCTTACCAACATTTTTTTAGGGGAAGGGGGAGTTGTTTTATGTGTCAGAACGGGTTAGAACGGACCAATTTTAGCCACAACGACGCATGAGGTAATTTTTTTCAAGTCTATCTGACGAGGGGGGGGGGTACTACCCCCTGGGTACTACCTTGTCTAGCCACACTGTATGCTCTGTTACACAAATATTTACTCCACTTCATTCCACAAAGTTTTAATCTGGTTTTGTTGACTGTTAGGTATTAATCGCTGACAACTTCATTCAAAAATTCCAAATAATGGCTGAGTTATGGGGAACTACAGAGAACAGGGAATAGCCCTCCATAAGTGTGGACCCAGCAAAACTGCGATTCCCTTGTTTGGCTGGTTTATGTATGTTTATCGTACTGTGGCTATATAGACATAATGAGACATGCAGAATTGAGGACAAACCAAAATCTGGTCGACCTCACTCAGTCCGCTCACCCCAAAAATTATAAATGCTATGGCAGAACGTATTCAACGAAAACCAATGCGCAACCAGACTGTGTTGGCTCGTGACAAGAAGATGTTGAAGCTATCCGTAAGCCGCCTATTAAGAGATGATGTGCAGCTAGAAGCCTACCGTCGCACCACTTGGTCATTTATTAAATGCCAGTCTTAAGGGAATAAGATACGGTACAAAAGAACAAAATCCCTCTTAAAATGCGCGCAACTAGTGGACACGAAAGTGTCATTTTTACCGATGAGAAAATGTTCACCGTTGAATTTTTAAATAAAAAAATTGACAAGGTCTACGGAGATCATTTCAGGAAGCCAAAAAAAGTCTCCAGAGGTTATGCGTGGCCACCATCCTTCAGTGATGGTCTGGTGGCAAGAGGTGTCTGAGCTCCATTTCTGCGAAAAAGGGGTAAAGACGGGTTCTGGAGCGTCACGTGAAGGCTCTAACCCAGACCATGTTCAATGGCCAACAGTGGGTATTCCAGCGTGACTCTGCCCCTGGCCAGAAAGCCAAAACCACACAAGAGTGGCTACAGCTCAATATCCTTCAGTTAGCAGTTATCAATAATGCAGAAGAATGGCCCTCTAGTAGCCCGCCCATTGGATTATAAATTGTGGTCAGTTTTAGTGACCTAGGCCTGCTCTAAGCAACACAGTATTTTATTTGTCCCCTCAAGAAACGGTGCGTGGCCACTCAGACTTAGGGCTTGCGCTCAAAAGCAGATTCAGCGGAAAATTTAGGGTCACAAGCAGTATAATGTAGGTTTAAAAGGTAATTTTGAGTTTTATTCAATTTTTTTAAAGTTTTTATTACTGTCATATGAATTTACTCATTTTGGGGAGGTCATGCGTCATGACCCCCCCCCCCCCCCCCGTGGTCCGCCATTGCTTGCGGGGATGCTGGAGGGGGGGGGCATTTCGAATAAACTTTATCTTATTTCACTGCTTTAGAGTAAAAACAATCAATTATAATAATTCTGATAATTACAAGGATTGGCAACAATTGGCATATTTTAGTAACAGAACATCTTGCATCAAGACTAGGTAGGCCCTATTGAAGGTGAAACTATGGAACAAATTAAAAAAAATAAATAAATAAATAAATAGGTAGGTGAATAGAAGTCCGGTAGCATACATTATTATTTCAATTCATAAAAATTTTCGGCTAGAGCATTGGCTACAGGAAAAAGTTATCTTAGTGAGTATTCATAATTTCAAGCATTTCCTTTCGCCACGAGCTCTTGCTCATTATCAGCAAATTGAAGAAAATCTAATTGGTTGTGAGAATGAAAACAAAGTATGTGCAAGAGCACTTCTAATTAGGATCAGTATGTTTCAGTGCCGGGTTAGACCTTGTTTGACCCCTGGGCCGGAATTGTGTGGGGGCCCTTTTTCGGGCAGAAGTCTTGTACCTTTACACGAATATTCCACTATCATTTTATAGAATAGAGACACAGGTTACAAAATAGAAAGAAGACAATAGAGTAAGGCGATTAATCATTAATGCCACGGCACGTTCCGATTTCCCGCCGAATATTTCGACATTTTTATTTATTTGCTTTACTTTGTCGTTTTTGTTTTTTTAATCTATTTTTGTATTTTATGTATCCAGTCGAATACACTTAACCAGACCAGCTTTTAACATAATGTCAAAGTTATTCGAATCTAACAACATCGACTTGGAAATAAGGAAAAGACTTCTCAAAATTCTAGTGTGGAGTGTGCTCTTGTACGGAAGTGACATGGTGCTTTTACGAACATGACAAAAAAAAAACTGGAAGCCTTTGAGTTGTGGTGCTACAGAAGAATCATGAAAATCCCATGGAGAGACCACATAACCAACGAAGAAGTGCTCCATAGAATAAACGAAAAAAGAGCTATTATATGGCCGCCATTTCAACAAGAAGAGGCAAATGGATGGGGCATATTCTGAGACACGAAGGGCTCCTCAAGAACATAATTGAGGGTATGGTTGAAGGCACCAACTCAAGAGGACGACAGAAGAACGAGTACATAGAAAATGTCATGAAAGATCTAGGGTGTGACAGCTATAAAGGACTGAAGAGGACCACTCAAAACAGACAAGAGTGGAGGAGAAAAATAAAACATTGGCTGCAAACCAATCCTTAGATTGCAACTCAAGAAGAAGATATTTTGCGGTTTTTTGTGGGGACCCCTTCTTTGTGGAGGCCATGGCCTTCCTGCCCCCATAGCCATATACCCGGCACCAAGTCTGAAGGTGGTCTGAGAAGTTTCCGGCGCAGCATGATGATGGCAGCTTAAGACAAGTCAACTGAGGGAGTACTATTGCTACAGCCGCTCCCCAAAATTTAAGCCATTTCGGAAGCGACAAGTGTTTGTTTTAAAAGCGTTTGAGTAAGTCAATATGCGTGTTTTTTTTTCATTAGCATGGGATAAATCTCACTCCCCAAACAGTTAAAATAATTTATGGCACAAACTGAGGGACAAAGCTGAAAATAGGTCCGAAATAGTGAGGTTTTACTATTTTAACAGCAGTATAGGCTACATTATTTATTTATTTATTATATGAGGAAGACATATTCATGTTACCGAACTAGATTAATTTAATTCTCAACTTTTCATTTCGGGGGGGGGGGCTGCAGCCCAATAATCCCCCCCCCCTTGGCTACAGCCTTGATTGAAAGGTTTGTTATGCGATGGATTTGTTCCGTTTTGACGGGAATATATTTTTTTTTTGTTTTTGGTTTGATTGGCAATCCGGGTGCAATTCATCTTCAAGATAGAAAACCGATGATAAAATAAATTTTTAAATTTCATGGATTTGTGACGTTTTGTAAGTTTGCTCCTCATCTGTTTCCCACTGGAGTTTCGACTTTGGCATCTTCTCTTGTTCTTCTCTTCTCTCGTAAATCATAATGAAAACTTGTCAGACCATCCTCGTATACTGCTTGGGACATGTGACCAGTGGTCGCCGCAGCGACCACCTAATTCTCGAGAAATGGAAAACCGTTTAAAAACTGTAAAACCGGCGTAAACATTAAAATGAGAATAACTTACTGAAATAACTCAGGACACTAATGGGTTTTCATGCATGTGGCCAGTTTAAAGAGCAGCTTGATTGTATAGCCTAATCTTTTCTCCTTACGAAAGCAGCCTTTCTTAATATCGGGACCTGAAAACATTTAGGTTGGTGGGAAACATGACTGGGAAATCCTTACTGACCCCATATCATGCCTTGCACAGTTCATGTTATATCTGTTGTAGCACATACAGGTACTCTATGTCTAACCTGCAGTGCATGCTGCCTGAGGATGCACCAGCTTTAAAAACTATGCTCTTCATTCTCAACGTGCTGAATCTTAGATCCCGTACAAGCTACTGTACTATTAATGATAAGATTCAGCTCAGAAACGCCTTAATTCATCGGCGGCCTTCGTGCGATATAGCCCCCGATCTGACCCAGTTACAGATCAACTTCCTAAGACACCGAGTAGAATTCTTAAAACTTGTTTTTAGAAAAGGAATCTTCGCACCCTGAACTCCGGTAGCGTAAAAGCTCTTCAAACGCTATGCCACTCCTTGGTGTCTGGGATGAATCTATTAGACAACTACATGAATGACAATGTATTCACATGGTTAACGGGAAATTCATCTTTAATCTCAAGCAACGACTTAATCGCTTCTGTTCAAATTCAGTACGGAATGCGGTGAGTTGCTGTAGTTTCATATTGGAATTCGCCTAAACGCCATTGAACTGGCCAGTGTCCATATGTAGCCATTGGGCAGTACAGCGGCGATAGGAACTGACAGGTTGGTGTAAGAGCTGTATAGTGGAGCAATAATGGTAGCTGAGTCCAAGAAAAGCAAACTTTGGTGTTCAGAACACATCTAGAGGGCACCCTACGCAGAGGAGGTTAGTAAGCACTCTGAATTAAGAAGATTCTGTGGGAGCTGCTCTTGGGAAAGAACCATGCTTCAACAGCAGTAAAGTATCACCTGAGGCAGCTGGGAAGCGTCTCCACTTCACTTCACTTCACTTAGGGTCCAACCACATCACAATGTCGAAAAATCTTATCCTCTTCTTTCTTCCTGTCTTCATCAAATCATAACTTCACTTCACCAAAGACCTATTGTAAGCATAAGCACTTCACGATGTTTTCCATCTTGGTCAATTATCAATTTCACAGTCACTTCACCTAGCCCTAGACTCTCCCAACTGCCTGAGGACGTCAAAGTCTGGGCTCTTCTGAAGTGCGTCCACTTTGGCTTCCACATCCAGTGTCCTAGCATGACCATATCACGTTAATTTAACACCTTGGCTACAAATGCTAACATAAGATGCATATAAAACATGAGGATGAAGTTACCTTTCTGTGAGGATTGCTGATAACGCTGGACAGGAGAAGTAACAAGAAGTACAAAACGTTGCTGTCCGACCGGTTAGAGTTTAAGAAATGGGTCCGGGGCGACCCCCTCACGCTGCGCACGCGTCACTGTGAGGGAAGAGGAAAAAGAAGAAAAAGTAAAGATGCTAAAATCAAGAAACATTACACTTGCAACTTGGAAAGTATAGTGCTTGGTGGTCGAGAGAGAAGCGTTTGCCATGCGGTGCTACAGTAAAATGTTAAAAATCACGGGGATTGCTGGGCTCACCAATGTTGAAGTGCTGTAGCGTGTAGAGCGTAGGCTAGAGGGAGAAAGAAGCTTTTTGGCATGGGAAAATCGATTGGACATTAGCCGACTAGCAATGTATTGTCACATGGAGGGATGCAAAGAATGGCAGAAGACCGAACACGTTGTTACATACCTGAAGAAGAATTTACCAAGTTACTAAATGAATATGGTAGGTCATGCCAGGGCTGCAGACCTTCATCGCTCCTTTGTCTGGAGTTCTCTAGGTGAACCGTCCATCCAAAATGTATGCATTGATTGTGCTCAGCTACGATCGTTAGTTCGCTATACAACTCTACACTTGACTGGCTTATTCCAATAATTTACTCCAATTACCCAGCCATATGCCAAACTGAAGTTAAACTAGCTTTTGAAGGACTCATAGGCTAGCTTTCGTTCATTTTGCAAAGCAATCTTCAGAAAAACACGTTAGTAGATCTCCTCAGCCCCGTACGAAGAAGACCTTACCTGGCATACATCGCTGACTGTACGCAGCAGCAACCGATAAGTCGAGTAGCTACTGACGCTATCGAGCCTTATCATCAATATACATTAGCTCTGGGCGCCAAGATACAGCAAACCGAGAATGGCAGCGTTGCTTCCAAAGCTGCTACATCCTCAACGGCGGGATGTAATGCAGGTCAGACACAATATATGTGCATGCAACACACACAACATACATTGTGCAAGGCGTGTTGTAGGATCTGCAGGTATTCCCATGTCAAGTTTCCTACCAACCTGGATGCTTCGAGGTCCTTCTACCTAAAAATGCCACCTTCAGGAGAAAAGAGGTAGGGTAATCAAACTACGAAAAACGACCATTCTAAAATAAAATGTATCCAGCGATCAAGCAGCAGTGGCTAGCATAAAATTAACTGTAGAAATAATTGATAAGATTTTCAAAAGTTAAAACTGTTTTTCAGACTAACTACAGTACCTGTGCTGGGTTGTGTAAAGAACAAAATTAAATTAAAAACATAAAAAATTAAAATATACTTAAAAGGTAAAAAACAGTTAAAATTGATAATAGCCTACCTAGACCTATTTTTATGGGTTAAAACTTGTTTCAGGCTAACTATACAGACCCCAATTTTTTCCGTTACAGGCCTACAGCTGGTAGGCTAGGCGTGACGCCATAACAGCGTGATACCAACTCATTGCCAACCATCAGTTTGAATGCGATTTGTTTTCATTGAATTGCTTTTTAAATAGTTTTTAAGTTTGTGGGTACCCCGTACACGCATGGATAAGCAATGCTAATATTAAATTATTAATGAAAGTTTTTTTTTAAATGTGATTTTAAGAAAATTGAAAAAAAAAACAGGGTAACAATGGCAATATAAAACATTCAGAAACATCCCAAAAAAAATAAAAATAAAAATCTACACTTCGTACCTCATTGGGGCGCGCCTTTCTCTAGCCGCTGGGAGGGTACCCAAACCCTCCCACCACAGCCATTCCCCATGGTCCAATAGGAGCTCAAGCTCTGTGCGTCGTCGCCTAGTGGGAGTTGGGTTGGGGGACGGGGGTGGGTCGTCGTCGTCGCTGTCGCTGTCATCGACCGGAGGTGGTTGTTGTTGGTCCTGTTGTTGTTGTTGCTGCTGCTGTTGTTGTTCCTGCAGCTGCTGCTGTTGTTGCTGTTGCTGCTGTTGTTGCTGCTGCTGCTGTTGTTGTTGCTGCTGCTGCTGTTGTTGCTGCAGGCTAAAACAGTGAAAATAGCAGAATTATTACAGGCGCACAATATAATTGCATAGGCCGGAGTTAGAGGATTAAGCAGCAGAATCTGGGCGTGAACTTACAAACCGCGGTCGAAATATTCCGAGGCACTACGTAGACTTCTAAGACTGTATCTTGGAGACTTCACAGCAAAGTTTAGAAGTTTAATAATAGGCTTAATAATAATAAGTGATCAACTAAATCCCGTCCCGTCAGCAAAGCTAATCACGACTGGTCGCATCGCAACAGAAGAATTGTCATAAAAATTTCAATTTTCACATTGATGATTGGTGGAATTACCTTATTGCACATTTATAAATATAAATATTTTAATTTATACTTCTTAATTTCGCTTGAATAAATACTGTAATTCAATGTGTAAGTTCAATATAGGATAGATGGGACTTTCGCTCACGCCAAAAATGTAGGTAACTTCAACAAATGGGGAAATGTCTCATATATCTCTCCTATATAGAACTCAAGGAGAACTATAAGTTCCATACAATATTGCGCAGTACTTACCCTTCCTCCTCTTCCTCCTCGACTGGTGGCAGCACTGGTCTGAAATATAAACAACGGATAAGTGTTTACAATGTCCGATTCGGTATATCACCTTCACCCCATAGTCTTTTATGCCGAATTTCATCAAATCAAAGTAGTGACTTAACAGGCACAACGTTTCGAAGAGAAGACATTTTATGGAGTACCGTACTGGTAAAGGGCTACGATACTTCCAAACGTTTGGTTCGCGTATCTTCGGTGGCCCAGCACGGCGTTGACTTGGAAGGTTGTAGGCATCTCAGAGACCTATCGCGAGTTACTGCCAGACAGTAAAATGTGCTTCAGGTGAAACAAATGAAGATTTGTTCCTTTTCATATCCATACAAGAATTATGAGCTATCACGTTATGTAGCACATGAAAAATTACGAAATTATCGGACTGCATTTCACCTTTTTTTTTTTTTAATTATTGCTTGCCTTTTGTTCCATTACCACACCGACACAAAAAAGGGAGAAAAGGTTTGTTAACATTTGACAAAAAATTAAGTTAACTGGCCTACGTACGAGACCTATACACATCCCACTGGATTGAATTGCCAGTGCATACGTTCGATCCGTAAGTTTAGCCACAATTTAGGTCTAAATAAAGATTTAAACTGAAAATTTCACGTTTTGAAGAAAATGGTGTATTTTCCACATTACGGCATTCGGAAACCAGCAGTTGACCAGGCTTATTGATTAGTTGATTAGGCTTAGGCTAATCAGGGCTCACTATTCACCCGCTCCTAACACTACGTCCGGCTATTAATTTCAGCCCACGCCCCCCCCCCCCTAGACAGTCACTTGCTACGGAGCCGCCGAGGAACAACCTTCAAACTGAATATGTCGACCGCAGCTGTTGACGAAACGTTTGGAAGTTCACTTTCAGATCGACCACGGCCCATCAGCCCGGATTCTACTGTCTCTTCATTCAACTCGAATATAAAAGTTTGTCGAATTTACCGTCTCCTCGTGCAACCACGCGGCTGCCTGGCCCGATTTCCAAACTACTTACAGTCAATATCAATGAATTGTTTCTCTGCGAATTGAAAGCGTTAAAGCCTATTATACTGCACTTACCGCTTTGCCTCAGGCCCATCGTTGGGCCCCTCCTGCGGCCGCTTCCGGGTGGATGGTGAGGGCGGCGCGGCTGGTGGCGAGGCTGGCCGGGACGAGACAGATCGGGACAAGACTGGCCGGGTCGAGACTGGCCGGGACGAGACTGGCCTGGATGTGGTTGGCCGGGATGAGGCTGGCCGTGGTCGAAAATTATAGACCATTTCAACGACGTCTTCATCATCGTCGTCGTCGTCGACGCGCTGGTACCAAATACTAAGACAGTGAAAATAACCGAATTATTACAGGCACACAATATAATTGCAAAAATCGGAGCCTAATGTTTAAGCAGCAGAACCTGGGCGTGAACTTACACACCGCGGTCGAAGTATTCAGAGGCACAACGCAGTCTTCTAAGATTGTATATCGGAGACTTCACAGGATCGCAACGTTTAGAAGTCAAATAATATTGAAGATCAACTGGATCCGGTCGTCGGTCCCGTCAGCAAAGCTAATCTAATCGCAACAGAACAATTGTAAAAAAAAATTACAAGTTTCACGTTGAAGATTAATTCCCTCTTATTACACATTTATATGTTAATTTATATCTCTTCGCTCGAATAAATATATGAATGTGTAAGTTCAGTGTAGAAGAGATCGGACATTCACTCAGGCCAAAAATGTAGGGAGCAACCGGTAGGTAACGTCAATTAAGAAATGACTGTTTGTAGGTGACGTGGCAGGGGGAATTAAAAATATGCTGTTAGTGTGGCAAGCGAATGTCCCGTCACTCCTATATAAAACTCTAGGTGAACCAAGTTGCATAGCAAATGCCACAGGACTTACAGCGCGTTCCTTGACGTTGGCGGCTGGCGGGGCACCCCGGAGCCTGACGGTTCGCCCGCCAGCAACGCCGGGGGCAGGCGTAGCGCGTACGCCGTTCTAGGGGAAGTGGGCCGGGCTTGCGGGGCCACTACGGGTAGCGCGGGTCTGAAATAAAACAACGCATACGTGATTACAATGCCAGATTCGGTACATCACCCCATAATCTTTAATGCCGAATTTCTTCAAATCAAAACAGTCACTTGGCAGGCAGACGTTTGGAAGAGAACACATTTCGTGGAGTACTGGCAAAGGGCTACGATTCTTCCAAACGTTGACTCGGAAGGTTGTAGGAGACTCATTATTTAGTTAATGTCAAGAGTCCGGTGTTGGTGCTGGCGCCTCTGGCTGCGGTGACAACCTTAAGGAACAAAAATTTAAAATTTAAATCACTTGATTCTCTTGTCTTCCATACCGTACACACTATGTATCATACGTGTATTGAAAAAAAAGCTCAAAGAAATGTAAGGTCCCTAGAACCATACCGTGACTGATAAATAAATAAGGACTTTTTTATTCTATTACTAAGCCAACCGGGCGAAGTTAGGGCTATAAGCCCCTCTCTTACGCTCAACTAGGAATGATGGTGAACAGGGTCAAAATTTCCATTTTGGTTTTGTCTGGTAGTTTCATAAGTTTTATGGGCAATGATGACACTTGTCTGTTTCCACGTTATTTCAAATTTTCAAAGTGGCGGCTTTGCTGATGCTTACTTTTCCAAGTATTTAAAACCCGCCAAAACTGAAAACCGCTTTTTGGTGAACTATGACCTCAAAACGTGAATCCACTGAAATCTCGAAATAGAAAATCGTTGGAGCAGTTTTTGAGAAATAATTTTTTTTTTCACTTTTTTGGAGTTTTTTGAGAATAACGCCCCCCAATTGAGTTAGCCCAAAATAAAAATGAAATGGTCCCGAGGTATGATTTTTGTGAACCTACATGCAAAATTTCATCAAAATCGACCACGCAGTTTGCCCGGGAATCGATGAACAGACAGACAGACAGACATTTCGTAAAAACCACTTTTTTGGATTCCTGGGACCAGAAAACGTGTAAATCCGTTGAAATCTCGGAATTGAAAATTTCGACCATCACAAAGCTTTCCGTATACTACGTATAAATTGGAAAGCAAAAATGAGAGAAACCCCATGTTTTGCGAATTTAATGTCGATTTTGACTGGTCCACTACATTAACAATGGACATTTTTAATTACTTATTGGCATGGCAACTCGAATAAAAAAGTTGGTGGAATTTACCGTGTTCTCGTGAAACTATACGAATACGAGGCTCCCTGGCTTTCTTTCAAAAGTGCTTAAGGGCCAACCGGAGTCGCCCATATTCCATTCTCTGTTCAAACTTCAATTTCTCATGAAATCTGGAACGCAGAACAATGAAAAAATGCTGAATGGCAAGAAGAATTTTTTCTCCTAATTTTGATGTATAGTATGTGGCCTTAACTAACCCCAATTCGCCACAGTTGATGAACTCCTTCAACTTGGAACTCCTGAGTGACCGTTATTTTTTGCCGATTGGTATTGATGATTGCAACATACTATGTAACAACATTAGGGGGAAAAATTCTTCTTGCCATTCAGAATTTTTTCATTGTTCTGCGTTCCATATTTCATGAGAAATTAAAGTTTGCACAGAAATGGAATATCGGCGACTCCGGTTTGCCCTTAACAGTCAATATCCAAAGAAAAGTCTCTCTGCTAACTGTAAATATTGTAGCCTACTTTGTTGTACTTACCGCTTGGCTGCTGGCCCATCATCCCCACCATCGTGGGGCCGCTAGGGGGCCTGCGGCGAGGCGGGGGCCTGCGGCGAGGCGGGGGCCTGCGTATTGAATAAAGCATTGCCTTTATTCAATAACGTGCAGCGTGGAAATAAAAACCGGGTTAAGTGCCAAAATCATTATTTTGAGTTATATATCACGATGCACCATGATGCAAAATATGCGATATCTAACGAAAAGTCTCTCTGCGAACTGTAAATATTATAGCCTACTTTTTGTACTTACCGCTTGGCCGCTGCCCCATCATCTCCACCATCGTGGGGCCGCTTGGGGGCCTGCGGCGGGGCGGGGGCCTGCGTGGCCGGGGCCTGCGTGGCCGGGGCCTGCGTGGCCGTGAGTGGCCTCTGTATTCGTCTCCGCCTTGCAGGCGCTGGGGGGGGGGGGGCACGCTCCTCGAATAGGGCGTCGGACGCCTACAACACAACCTACATTTCAGCAAATTTTGTTAAATGAAAAAAGAGCAAATTAACATGAAAGGTCACCTTAACAGGGAATTAGATCTTATAATATATAGGCTATAGGCTATATATATATATACTGTACATATATTCTCGAATAATGTTTTTGTGATAAATACACGAATTATTATTATAAATGTCTGAAACAGTAAGGGTCGCATTATAATCAATCTTTACATTTCATAAATTTTATATTCAACTCAAATTCCAGTTTGCGCGAAGTTCAATTATTTCTCATTAATTATATCGATCATTGAGCGGTAAATAAAATGTCATCAACTAACAGTAAGAGAAATAAAATCTCTAGCTCACATTTCACATCATAAACAATTGTTTTAATATAGGGCCCTTATTTTCCCATAAAACAAAAACTCATGAAGAACCTCTTATTCAGGACCAAAAAAGATCCTATAAATAGAAGCACTGCTGGCATACACGAGTGTGGCGTTGCTGATTGAAAGTCCAAGAAATAACTAGACAACCCATATTTTCACTTTACTTCCTTGGGTCATTTCTTATCAGCTAATGCCCGAATTTTGCCAGTAACAGATGGGTCTTTACGGAAAACAGTAGCCGAAGAAGTATTTTTTTCAACTCCCTTCCAGGCTTTTGATAAGCAACCCATGTACAATATCTTAAAGAGACAATCAATCGGACGGGGAAAATATTACTGGTGTAAAAATCGAATTTCTCTGCAATTACTGATAGAAGAGCCGTAAATGAGGCGTCACAATGCAGAAGAAATGCCATCTTCCGTTTTAATTTACATTACGGATCAGCAGCCACATCGAAAAGTTTTTAGTTTTTGTGAATTGTTCGTTCCTCTGCTTGCTATACAGCACTCATCCAAGACATCTCGGTCTTGTACGACGTCCCAACAACTACGGACTCCCAACTCACGGAGGTCGGCTTTAAGTCTTCCTCCCAGCGGCTCCTCTGTAACCTTCTTCCCTTCTGAGACTAATAAAAAATGCCAGTTGTTGTTGCTGAATGACCGTGCCAAAAGTGATGTAGGCTACCTAAGATAACATCCATTCTATCTTATGGTAATCAGAAATTATTTGCCCGCCAAGGAAGCAGCAACTGGCAGATTCTCCATGTGTTTACATACTGACAGGTGTTCTAGTTTGATGTGAATAAAATGTCTAAGTTTACTATATTGAGCTTTTAGTGGTCGGTGCTGCCTTATATAAGTATGGGTTAACAGCTTGCTCATTATATTTTCTTAACCTACCTTTAGACGCGACTGGGCGCTAGAAGGGGGTTCAGGAGCACTGTGGCTTACCTTGCGACGTGTAGGTGACGCTTACCGGTACCGGTGCTGAAGTACACTTGCGAAGTAGTCGGAGCCGCCACAGTGTGATAGGATGAGGTGATTGGCAGAAAGAACGAAAGAATATATAAATAAACAAATGAAATACATAGAGATATGTAAAGGTGAACGCGTGAGCTTAAAGGCAAGACCTGAACTGGACTGCTGCATGAGAAAAGGACGGCACCAAACTCAACTTGCTGAGTTTTGCACCAACATGCTCAACTAACCTTGTCCTGCCCAAATTGGCGCTGGAACTGAACCAGGAGGATGTCGCCTCCTGTAGGCGTTCCGCTTCCGACTTGCGAGCCATACTACTGTGATCACAGTACGCTGTACGCAGTATCACGCCTGTAAAAAAGAAAAAAAAAACTACTATTCCAATTCTCACCTCCAGCTCATACTTTTCTGAGGTGGCACTTCGGTACTTCGCCGATTGCCCCTCAACAAGCTTAACCCAGGACTGTTTCCACCGACCTCGGATTGCAGAATGCAAATGACATTGACGGAAACTTGAATTTTTCTATTTATAGAAATCTATTAAAATGTTTGTACTTAACATATCCCATGAAGCCATTTTTTAATTTTAGTTTGTTTGTTGATGATTTTACACTATGATCATTGATCAATTTTAACTATGGCATAGAGTAAAAAAAAATTTCGGTCAATGTCATTTGCATTCTGCAACGCGAGGTCGGTGGAAACCCCGCCTAAGTCTTGAATGTCTGTTACCACGTCACCGTATTTGTATTTAGCCCTAGCCGGTCGGTGGAATATGCGCCTAAGGGCAATGCTTCTTCAACCAAAGTTAATTTTATGTCAATTTATATAGTATATACCATTTAATACTGCAACGTGCAGCGTGGAAATAAAAACCGGGTTAAGTGCCAAAATCATTATTTTGAGTTATCGCGATGCACCTTGATGCAAAATATGCAAGGCTAGAAGTACCGTAACTGATAAGTTTTCTACATATCATTTCGCGTGCTTTATAATTGATGCTAGAAGTTCAGAACATGATGTTCATTGTTCCTCATGGGCTAGTCTTGTCTTATCACTTTATGACTCATACGTTATTGGCAATGAAAAATGTTGAAAGTATTCAACAAAGTCTTCGAAAGAATTTACAGCTGCGGCTTCTATTTACTTACAGTACTAATACAATACATGAGTAATGTACGTAATCGCGTCCTTTTAAACAGCCTGAATCCTGGTAATTTTTTGGGGGTTAGTTTGCTCTGACGTTCCAAGTTTATTTTCTAACTAATTGTATTCTTGTTTGACAAAACATCTTTATTGACTTTATCTTTAGGAGAGATGACATTAGTGCGCTCCCAACCAGCAAGAGTAGGAAGCAACTCGCTTGGTAACGAGGGCTCAGAGGGGCACGTCTTGGACATAATCGCTGGAAGTGAACGTCAGTTAGAGTACGTACTGTTTACATTTTTATATAAATAGAACAAAAATCAGCTAATTTTGATTAATGGCCTGGCGTTTGAGGTCCTACCAAATTAATTGAAAAATAATTTCGTGGAGGCTGGAAAACACATAGGTGTAGGCCTACGAGTTCCTAGTCTGTCCAAAAATATAAAACACGACGAAATAAAATGAACTAAATTTGGGCAACATAGTCAAGAGTGTACAGCCCGAAGGAAATTGACAGCCCAAAATTTAATACTTTTACGTCGCAGACGGCCCTATACCGACTAGCATTCTATAGTAAATATTTATTCTATGCGTACGACAAAGAGATCTGAGAATATGTCTTCTGCGCCAGGGCGGATTTGGCAACCAATTTAGGGGGGGGGGGGGGTCAGCGGTCAGGTTCAAATAAAATAAATAAATAAATATTGACTTTTTTTGCTTTTATTACTAAGCCCACCTAGCGGAGTTAGGGCTATAAAGCTCTCTCTCTTACACTCAACTAGGAAGACTCGGGACCGCCAGCTTTACATGCCCTCCGAAGCATGGCCAGAAAATGTAGCAAGTGTGGTACTCGAACCAACTACCTTTCGGGTGAAAGTTGGAGTCTGTACCACTACTCATGTCCTGACTTAGTGGATTTTAACATTAAAGAACCGGTCCGAGTTTTCTCGAACATGCTTTCCAATTTATCAATCAGTAGATAGAGAAAATGAGTAATTTCATGGTATATAATTTTCCTATTGTTAAATTTCGGACATCTGGGGGGGGGGGGGGGGGTTTGTCCACCTGACGTCACTGGAGGTGAAGTATATTCCAGATAGGTCAGACATTACATTACATTACCACACAGCAATAATGGCAGGGCACGCAATGCATTTGAGCGTGAATTTTCATTTTTTCAAAAACATTTTTTTTTCACAAAACCAAATAGTTTTTTGGAAAAGCAACCTGTCCGGTTTCGTTACTCAATTTAACACCTAAAACATGCCTGAAGGCAGAAATCATCTTTAGAAAGGTTTCGAATAAAAATTATTTTTTAGTCATTTTTCATTAAAATTTAGTTATTTTTATTTTTTTACCCCAGAAGCAAACAATCAAGGGGCAAGCGACCCCCACATTTTGTTAACATTAGTAACGACCACAATATATGTGAATTTAAAAGAAATTGTTGGAGCAGGTTTTGAGAAATAATTTTTTTAGACGTTTTTTTGTAGTTTTTTGAGAATAAACCCCCCCAAATTGAGTAAGCCCAAAATATAAAAAGATCGACTGGAGGTATGATTTTTGTGAACTTATGTGCCGAATTTCATCAAAATCGACCGAGTAGTTTGCCCGGAAATTTATGAACAGGCAGACAGAGCGACAGACAGACATTTCGTAAAAACCACTTTTTTGGGTTCCTGGGATCTCAAAACGTATAAATCCGTTGAAAACTCGGAATCGAAAATTTGGACCATCACAAAGCTTTCCTTATACTAGGCCTACGTATAACTTGGAAAGCAAAATCATTATTCTTTTTAAACCCCACAGTAAACCCATTGTTATCTAGTACAAGTTCATTTTATTGGGGAGGAGGGTCCGGACCCTCTGACCCCCCTAAAATCCGCCCATGCTTGTGCGATAGGCGAAGACAGGTGTGCGTGGCTCGACTACCGGGAACTGGGAAGAGAGTGCGTATGTCAGCAGTTCGTCTTGCAATACGATCGGGCCTTGATATCTCGTCATTCTGTATTATATTAATGCAAATGCTGTGACTTCGTCTATCGCAGAAGACATAATATAATATTCTTGGATTCTTTTTGACGTACGACGTACGTTCACAATAACTTATTTTTTTTTTGCTTTCCAATTTATACATAGGCCTAGTAACTATAAGGAAAGCTTTGTGATGGTCCAAATTTTCGATTCCGAGATTTCAACGGATTTACACGTTTTGAGGTCCCAGGAACCCAAAAAAATGGTTTTTACAAAATGTCTGTCGCTCTGTCTGTCTGTCTGTCTGTGCGTCGATTTCCGTGCAATCCACTCGGTCGATTTTGATGAAATTCGGCTTGTAGGTTCAAAAAAATCATACCTCGGGACCATTTTTTTTATTTTGGGCTACCTCAATTTGGGGGGTTTTATTTTAAAAAAAAATAACAAAAAAACGGCTAAAAAAATTATTTATCCAAAACGGCTCTACCGATTTCTTTTAAACTCACATATATTGTACTCGTTATTATTGCTTCTGGGGGTTCAAAAAAAACAAAAAAAAAACTAAATATTCATGAAAAATGACTAAAAAATAATAAACCATTTGGTTTTGTGCAAAAAAATGTTTTTGAAAAAATGATAGAAAATTCACGTCAAATGCATTGCGTGCCCTGCCATTATTGCTGTGTGGTAATTTATTGGTCTGACCTATCTAGAATTTACCTCACCTCCTGTGACGTCAGGTGGACAACCCCCCCCCCCCCCCCCCCGAGCTGCCCGAAATTTAACTATAGGAAAATTATTTACTATGAAATTACTCATTTTCTTTAGCTACTACGTGATAAATTGGAAAGTATATGTTCGAGTAAACTTTTCTTTTAATTCGGCAACAATCATTCAGAACTGGCATTTGCCGCCAACCCTATTATCATCGTATTCGCAATAAAACAGAGCTTATTTTTATGGATCATTTATATAGTAGAAGTAGATTAAACAAGTAGGTGAAGATACCTATATCTTTGCTTTCCAATTTATACGTACCGTACCTAATACAAGACAAGGAAAGCTTTGTGATGGTCCAAATTTTCGACTCCGAGATTTCAAACGATTTACACGTTTTGAGGTCCCAGGAACCAAAAAAAGGGGGTTTTTACGAAATGTCTGTCTGTCGCTCTGTCTGTCTGTCTGTTCTAACTACTCGGTCGATTTTGATGAAATTTGGCATGTAGGTAGAAACCTACCTACATGATCAAAGATCATGCCTCGGGATAATTTTTTTTTTTGCCTACTCAATTTTGGGGGGTTTAATTCTCAAAAAAATAAAAATAAACTTCGAAAAAAATTATTTCTCAAAAACGGCTCCAACGATTTCTTTTAAAGTCACATATTATTGTAGTCGATATTAATGTTGACAAAATGCCGTGGGTCGCTTGCCCCTTGTTAGTTTGCTTAGGCGCCCATTCCACCGACCGGCTAGGGCTATTTACAAAAACGGTGACGTGAATATCTGCTACCACTTTTTGTAAATAGCCCTAGCCGGTCGGTGGAATGGGCGCCTTAGATTTATAACGCGGTAAAACCCAGCGCCACGGCCAATGGTTGTGTTGATATTATAAGAAAATAATTTTGGGGCTTAAGCAAACATTTCCAGTGGTGCCGCCTGAGCTCACCGTTATCTTGGGCGGAGATAGAGGCAGCTTACGAGTGGGGAGGGTTAAAGTCACTGACCGGTAGGCATTAACCATGACGCTCTCTTTGATGAAATCGGGCTCGCTAATGAATTTTTGACAAATGTGGAGTGCAATAAAACTAACGAAGAAAAATGGCTCAATTTTTTTTTACCATACTAAAATTATTGGACTTCATCTGCCACATTTAAAAGATTTAGTGCAGTTTGCATTTAGCATGCCGGGCAGAAGTGCCCCCCGTTGAACGAGTTTTTTCGGTAATAAATGAATGGGAGGGCCATTGAAACTTTAGAGAAAGTCATGTTTGTTGAGCCAAATATGGAAATATTGTTCTGTACTGAATTTTATAATTTTTTTTTGTAAATTACCAAAAAATATGTGGTGACATTTTGGGATCTGAAAAAATGAAAAATAGGCCTACAATGCTTAAAACTAAAAATGGTGTTTTATTACTATACGCAACCTTTTCACTCGCATGGACGAAAAAATGTCCTGCTTTTTCATTTGGCAAATATGGTCATGCTAGCGCTAAGCCTGCCATACCTCCCGGTTTACCCGGGAGGCTCCCGGTTTTCAGCCCAATCTCCCGACTCCCGGGTGAATGTTGTCGGGAGGCCATAATCTCCCGGTTTTGGAAAATGATCCAGAAAATCTCCCTATTTTTTACGACACGAAATTGAGTGATGTAATTTTATGACTAAGTAGAAATGTTAATCGAATTCTGTGCAATTGTATTCATCGCCTGTAAAATGTAAATCTTACTGGTATATCACTATTTCATGCATATTTTTCAAAAAAATTTCAACTGGGGGACCGGGGGTCTTACTTACAACAACCTACTTGATTCATTACCTGCAAAATCTGAACACTACTGCTATCAAAATGCGTAAAACCCCACTATATCAGGCCAATTTTTCAAAGATTTTCGACCGGGGGAGACCCCTTTCTTTGTGCAATTGTATTTTTCGCCATTTTCAACATATTGACCAAGTACTTCCACAAAAATATATTACTCAAAGTGCTTAAATCCCCAATATTTCAGACCTACTTTTACAAACTTTTTCTTCGGGGGACACCCCCGGACCCCCTCAGTGGTAGGTTTATTCGCCTGTAAAATCTCAACTAGCTGTACTGCTTGCAAATGCATAAAACCTCACTAATTTGTGCCATTTGTCAAATTTTTTCACCGCGGGAGACCCCCCCCCCCTTAGGGTATAATATGCGTAAAACCTCACTAATTTGAACCTATTCATCAATTTTCTTTCCTCCTAAACCTCCGGGGGATCAAAGCCCCTCCCCCTCCAGAAATTTCGGGAATTTCCGCCAATATTTTTCTCCTGTAAAATCTGAACGTTACTGCTATCAATATGAGTACACCCCACTATTTCAGACCTATTTTTCAAGATTTTTCAACCGGGGGAGACCCCCGGGCCCCCCTTCTGAGCAATTGCATTTTTCGCCTGTAAGATCTAAACGTAACTGCTATCAATATGCGGAAAAATAACACTATTTTAGGCATATTAATCAAAAATCAAAAAAATTCCCCTGGGGGAGACCCCCAGCAGCCCCCTCGTTTGCAACTACAAGTATATTTATCGCCTGTAAAATCTGACCGTTCCTGCTATCTAAATGCGTAAAACCACATTAATTTAAGACAATTTTTCCAAAATTTTCTACCGGGGGCGACTCACGGACCCCCCTTGTGTGTAATTGTGTTCATCACCTGTAAAATCTAAATGTTTAAAAGCTGCGTAAGCCCATGGGAACGGCTTGAAATTCGCCATTAAAACCTAGCCAGTTTATGGAGAGATTTTTAAAGCTACTTCTTCTACTAGTCGAAAAAAGAAAAATACAGTAGGCTATACAGTATATACTGTATGTGCCAAACAGAAACCTCCCGGTTTTTTGAAAAATAAATCTGCCAGGCTTATGCTAGCCTTGAATGAATGAATGAATGAATGACCGTTGTCACAGTTTACGAGCTGTAAAGATATATACTAGTAGTAATTTTTTTGAACTTACTTCAGCACAGATGCAAGAAAAGAACGTATGTACACGATCCTCTGACAATAAACGAAAACGAAAACAATCACACTTGAGAGGCTCAACAAGAGTGACCAGTGAGTAATGAATAATCAAACAGCCAATGGGGATGAAGGATGGTGTCGCGATCACCCCACCATAACTTTCTGGACTCACGTCCTCGAAGTTAAAAAATTGTTTTTAGTGATTAAAAATGGAAGAGTGCATAAAAATTTAGATGAGCGGCTGTGATATATTTTATTGCTTTCTAATTTACCCGTAGTAAAAAATAATGCTTTATGATGGTCGAAATTTTCGATTCCGAGATTTTAACGGATTTGTCTGTCTGTCGCTCTGTCTGTCTGTCTGTTCATCAATTTCCCGGGCAAACTACACGGCCAATTCTGATGAAATTTTGCATATAGGTTCACAAAAATGGTACCTCAAGACCATTTTTTTAAAATTTTGGGCTAACTCAATTGGGGGGGGGGGGTTTATTCTCATTAAACTCCAAAAAAACGTCTAAAGAAAATTATTTCTTTAAAAACGGCTGCAAATTTCTATTAAATTCACATATTGTATATTGTAGTCGTTATTAATGCTAACAAAATGCGAGGGTCGCTTGCCCCTTGATAGTTTGCTTCTGGGGGTAAAAAAATAATAATAACTCAATTTTCATGAAAAATTATTCAAAATAATTTAATTTTAAATTGAGCAATGAAACCGGACAGGTTGCTTTCCCAAAAAAATATTTGATTTTGTGCAATTTTTTTTTTTTTTTTTTAATGATGAAATTTACGCTCAAATGCATTGCGTGCCCTGTCATTATTGCTGTGTATTATTTTGTTGGTGTGACCTATCTAGAATTTACCTCACCTCCAATGACGTCAGCTGGACCCCCCCCCCCTCCCGAGACATCGGAAATTTAACCATAGGAAAATTATTTACCATGAATTATTCATTTTCCCTATCTACTAATTTTGGTAAATTGGAAAGCATGTTCGAGTAAACTCGGACCGGTTCTTGCTCATTGGTCGATCAAGTGTAGGCTAATTTAACTTAGTCACAATAATAAATTTTGGGGGCCGAAGTTAGTTATTTTGTTTTTCTTGGCAGGCTCAAGCCCAGCCTTTATACTTACGTTCCTATATCAACAACAGAAAGTGAACCAATTGGAGTCTTCCCGTGTCCAGTCCGTTTGGACCTCACACAGATTGGGTGCAGCAAACTGCTGTCGCTTTTGACCATTGAGGTATAATTCTAAGATGAAAGTAGAACAACCAAGTTGGTCACATCTATTAGGAGAAATTGTCCTTCACGTTTTTATTTGTATGTGGGGCACTGAGGCCGTCACAATCATATACAGCTACAGTATTACAAAAAAACATAAATTAAACGAACAATTATTTTAAAGGAAATACCATTTTTATTTTTATGTTCTTGCAAGATGCTATGATTCAATATTATTTCACTGTTAGTAATTTATTTATTTTGCTTATCTTTGCAGGTGCAAGCCTAGCCCCTGTACTTGCGCTGTTACTCCGACATTAGTCAGCAATCCTCTTCGCAGTTTCCAGTGACCCATCCGAAAATATGATGAGTAGGCCTAGTAGCCTAAATTTTCATAAATATTTTTTTATTTTGACGCTGTTGAGCAAAGAGGAGCAAGGAGCTGCTTAAAAAGGTGGGAGTGGAAGATACTATGATATACTAAGATAAGAAAGGTGTATGGACCAGTGCAAAATTTGGGAGAGTGGGAGGGACAGAGAGGGTGGCGTATCTGTAGAAATTCTATTGGATATACCGAGAACCTACGATAGTAGCCGAAATCAAGAGAGCCCGCATTATGTGGCTAGGCCACATGGGACGAATGCCAGAAAATAGGGCTACAAATGCAGCCTTACGCATGGTGCCCCAAGGGAGAAAGAACCGGTCCGAGTTTACTCGAACATGCTTTCCAATTTAATTAGTAGATAGAGAAAATGTGTAATTTCATGGTAAATAATTTTGTTATTGTTAAATTTCCGATATCTCGGGGGGGGGGGGGGGGTTGTCCATCTAACGTCACTGGAAGTGAGGTAAATTCCAGATAGGTCAGACCAACACATACGTGTACATACGAATAATTTTTTCAAAAAAACATTTTTTTGCAAAAACCAAATAATTTTTTGGGAAAGTAACGTGTCCGGTTTCGTTACTAAATTTAACACCTAAAACATGCCTGAAGGTAGAAATCATCGATAGAAAGGTTTCGAAGAAAAATTATTTTTTTTTAGTCATTTTTCATTAAATTTATTTATTTTAATTTTTTTACCGCCAGAAGCAAAATATCAAGGGGCAAGCGACCCCTTGCATTTTGTCAGCACGACGGCTACAATATATGTGAATTTAACAGAAATCGTTGAAGCCGTTTTTGGAAAATAATTTTTTTATACGTTTTTTTGGAGTTTTTTGAGAATAAACCCCCCCCCCCCCCAAATTGAGTTAGCCCAAAATAAAAATGAATAATATCGAGGTATGATTTTTGTGCACTTACATGCTGAATTTCATCATAATTGACCGAATAGTAGAACAGAGCGACAGACAGAGAGACATTTCGTAAAAACCACTTTTTTGGGTTCCTGGTACCTTAAAACGTGTAATTCCGTTGAAATCTCGGACTCGAAAATTGGGACCGTCACAAAGCTTTCCTTATACTACGTAGAAGTTAGAAAGCAACTAATGGGATGACCACGGATGGCGATGGCCACGGATGGCGATGGCTGGACGAAGTCGAGGTGGATCTGGCGACCCTTGTCGTCAATGATGTCAATGACCGGCTAGGGAGAGCGCAGGACCGCGCAGGCTGACGCGATGTGGTAAAGCAGGTTAAGACCCTTCACGGGCCGTAGCGCCAAGAATTAAGTGCTTTTACGAAATCTCCCTACACTTACCTATTCGGCTATAGAGCCGACAGCAATTTCTTTTTCACTTTCATGAAAATTGAGAATTAATTGTCTTTTTTTTCTTTCCTAAAACCAAACTTTCTAGGAACAAGTATTATTTTATTGAGCCGTGCCAAATTTAATCAAAATCCACCGAGTAGTTCGCCCACAAATCGACGATCATACATTACGTAAAAACCACCTTCTTTGGTTCCTGATCAAGGCTGTAGCCAAGGGGGGGAGTTCATGGGGGTTCAACCCCCCCCCCCCCCCGAAATGATATGGCACTAGATAGAATCGTAATTTGAGGGGGAAAATAAAAACTACTAGGCCTATATTCTAATATCCCATGAAATTACTGACCCCCCCCCCCCTCCGAAAAAACTGGCTACGGCCTTGTTTCTGATGGTAGGCTACCTCAAAACGTGTAAATCCATTGAAACTTTCGGAATTGATAATTTCCACCATCACAGCTTTGTAGAAGATCCGAAGTACGATCGGCCGTTTCGCCGATCTGTTCCATGGATGAAAATTATTTTTTAAGCAATTTAGTAAGCTAAGAATTATAAAAAAAAATGGGTTGCCTGAAAAAATCCTGGCCAGGCTATCATTAATTCAAAATTCTAAAATCACTTTTTTTGTTGAATTTCCACCGATGTGTTTAACGAAAATTTTTTAACTAGACATAAGTCCTAAGGCCTAAGTCTATAATATGGTATGAAAACATGGGGTTGCCTATATATTTCCCAGCCTTACTATTCACTATTGGGTTGCTAGGTTTTAACACGTACCTACTTAGAATGTAGCATGTTCAGTGTTCACCTACTTGTTTAATCTATAAATAAACATAAAAATAAGCGCTGTTTTATTGCGAATACGAATACGATGAAATAGGGTTGCCTGCAGAAAGCCTGTTCTGAATGAGGGTTCCCGAATTTTAAAAAAATGACATTGTGAACGTGCGGCAAAGAGATCCGAGAATACGTCTCGTGCGATTGACGAAGACACAGAGGTGTAAGTGCGAGTGACTCGATTACCGGGAAGACGGGAAGTAAGACAGTGCGTATGTCAGCAGTTCATATAAAACGAAAATGATTAGGATCGCGTCTTGATGTCTCATCATTTTGTGTTATACGAGTATTAATTGCAAATGTTGTGTCTGTGTCTATCTTCGTCCATCGCACAAGACGTATTTGTTATATTATTGCTTCGCTAGTCTTTCTGGAATCACTTCATCTGTAATAAGCCAGGCAGAGGCGGCCTTAGGGGGTGTCGAACAGGGCAATCACCCGGGGCCTCGCGCTTTCAGGGGCCTCGCGCAACCCAAGCAAATAAAAAAGTATAGGGCCTATATAGATTTTTGCAACTATATTTTTCTTTATTTAAAACTTTTGATTTTGATCAACAATTATTTATAAAGGTTATACAATAAATAATACAATAAATAAATAAAAATAAAAAATAAATAAGTAAAAAACATAACATTAAAAAGTATAAAACTAACTAAACATTTAAGAAAATTGTATCAATGTACACACGTAAGAAGTGAAACATCCTTATGACATCATTTTTGCTTTCCAATTTATACGTAGTATAAGGAAAGCTTTGTGATGGTCGAAATTTTCGATTCCGAGATTTCAACGGATTTACACGTTTTGAGGTCCCAGGAACCCAAAAAAGTGGTTTTTACAAAATGTCTGTCTGTCGGTCGGTCTGTCGGTCTGTCGGTCTGTCAGTCGGTCTGTCTGTTCGTTGATTTCCGGGCAAACTACTCAGTGGATTTGAGTGAAATTTGGCATGTAGGTTCACAAAAATCATACCTCGGGACCATTTTTTTTTTTGGGCTAACTCAATTTGGGGGGTTTTATTTTCAAAAAACTCCAAAAAAACGTCTAGAAAAATTATTTCTCAAAAACGGCTCCAACGATTTCTTTTAAATTCTCGTAGATTGTAGTCGTTATTAATGTTGACAAAATGCGGGGGGTCGCTTGCCCCTTGATTGTGTGCTTCTGGGGGTAAAAAAATAAAAATAACTAAATTTTAATGAAAAAATGACTAAAAAATGCGAAACCTTTCTATCGATGATTTCTACCTTCAAGCATGTTTTAGGTGTTAAATTGAGTAACGAAACCGGATAGGTTGCTTTCCCAAAAAAATATTTGGTTTTGCCCAAAAAATTATTTTTTGAAGAAAATGATAGAAAATTCGCGCTCAAATGCATTGCATGCCCTGCCATTATTGCTGTGTGGTAATTAATGTGTTTGTTTGACCTATCGAGAATTTACCTCACTTCCAGTGACGTCAGGTGGACAACCGCCCCCCCCCCCCCCCCGAGATATCGGAAATTTAACCATAGGAAAAATATTTGCCATAAAATTACTAATTTTCTCTATCTAATAATTTTGATAAATTGGAAAGCATGTTCGAGTGAACTCGGACCGGTTCTTTGAGAAATGATCTACTACAATATATTTACAACTTTACAGAAATTGGTTAAGTACTGCTAAATTAGATAAATTTTAAGCAAAAGGCTTTTATTATTATCATAAACATGTATACAAATAATTCAATTATTTTACCTTATTGTTGCTAAGATTATAATAGCATTTCATTAATTACCGTATATTGTATTATCGTATTTTTATATTGTATTATATATTATCGTATATTGGTTGTCTGTAAGTCGGTTGTAAAGTAAGGTTACCATCCGTCCCGATTTTTCCGGGACAGTCCGGATTTTTTAGGTCTGGTCCCGGATTTCTTGGGGGGTCATCCGGGCGGTCATTTGTCCCGGATTTAGATATTTGTCCCGAATTTAACTATTTAAAATTTACTTAAAGGAAAGTAAATGTTACTTTCTAACAAAGACTTACTTAAGAAGGTTCATTCTTTTGGAAAATACCATAAAGGCAGAGCCTTCATAATAATAATTAATGATAATAATAATTTTTGTTCTTAGTCATTATGATTATTTCAAAAAACTTTCGTATCCAACTTAGAATGTATTTTTTATGCATAATGTAGGTCTTATCCAAGATAGATTAATTTATCTGGGGGAGGTATGATATACCCCCCCCCCCGGCCCCCATTAAATCCGTATACCTACCACGTATACTTAGGTATGTACTAGGTATATTTGATGCTGGGGTCCGTCCCGGATTCGGATCAGAAAAATATGGTCACCTTATTGTAAAGTTGGTTTACAGACGATAGTTTAACGTGACAACGCCTAAATTACTAAATTTCACTTACATAATATATGGCTGGAAAGAGAAAAAAATGTGGAAAAGCCCTTAAGTAGTTTGAATTTTTTAAATAGATAATAACGCGGCCGAAAGAGGCCGATTTTTGTTGAAAATCGTGAGCACCCCCTGACGTTTCACAACTCCCAAAGCCAAACCCCTTTCTTGATCACCACAGATATTGCATGGCCTGAAAGAGGAAGAATAGACGAAGACATGGGTGAAATTATTTAAATTAAGATAGGCCTTCTAAATCTGCCCATAAAATTGCTTTAAACCCTCCCATGCAATTCAAATGGGATTGCTGGAAATGAATTTTTTCGCGTCATTTTGGAAATTTTGTGTTCCACTCATTTAAGGGGTGAAGGGGTGAATTGAAAATATATATTTATACTCGTTTGAAACCTTATTAATTCATACTGCTTCTAATGAGCGTTTAAAAATTCATTTCGGTTGAAAATTACTGGCTGTGGAATTTTTTTACTCTAAGTATGTAAATTCATAAGTACCTACCATTGGAACCTGTTTTCCGAAAAACAGTGATGGCTTACCAACTCACCTGAGCCTGAACGAAGAGACGGATATTACAACTGAATACATGTCTAGAAAGAGTAGTGAAGGTGGAAAAGAACTAAAGCACTTTGAAGTTCTCAAATTGATATTAACACCTGCAAAACCGCGGCTGAAAAAAGCCTATTTTCTCTGAAAATCGGCAAATTTGGGCGCACCTCCTCACGTTTCCTCCCCCAAAAGTCGAACCCTTTGCCCTATCAGGCTATCACAACAAATATAGCATGGCCTGAAAGAGGAAGAATAGACGAAAAATGGATATAATTTAAATTGAGATAGGCCTTCTACATCTGCCCAAAAAGTTGCTTTAAACCCGCGTTACTGACCCGCGTCACCCATGAACATAACGCATCGTAGTAACACTTTTTCATAAAAGCACCTAGTATTCCAGCCTGCGCTCATCGATTTATTAGACGTTGTCACGTCAAAAAGCATTAATAGGAACCTGCTATCACAGTGAAGTTAGGCCCATGCATAAAGGCCGTCTCCTACACTCAACTGAGATCAGCGGCGGATACAGACTTTTTTTAAGAGGGGGGGGGGTCACATTCGAATTTGCGACCCCCCCCCCCCCCCATAGTATTGTCGCTAGAGTTTTTTGATGTGGACCATTGGCATACTAATACATATACACAAGCCCGTAGCCAGGATTTTTTTCGGGGGTGGCTGTGGCGACAGTGATCCTATCTATTGTAAATTTATTTTTTGAGAATTCAATTGTATCTAGTGTATTCTTTAAAGGTTATGGTGTTATTCGTATCTATGATAGCATAGGCACATCAAACGTCAATTTATTGGAGGATTTAGTTTCGGTGCGAACGCAGGCTAACATTTTGCGGTTATACGGACTAAATCGTAATGTCGTCATTACGACGCTTTAGCTAGCATAGAAATATAGGAGGACCTCCTTCGAGTTGGCGTCGAGGCAGCAGTTTGGACAGCGGCTGCAGAGGATCGACAAGGATGGAGGGAAGTTGTCAGAGGGGCCAAAAGTCCCCCTGGGCTGATTGCGCCTCATTATGTCAGAAATTATATGGCATGTACCCGAAGAGGGGGGCCCGGGGGTCTCTCCCGGGGGAAAAATTTCAAAATACAAGTGCGAAATAGTGGGGTTTTACTGGCCATTCTCATGAAAGTGTGACCATAAGCATGAAAATAGAACCAAAGCTATAAAACCTCAAAATCCGTTCAAAATAATTTTTTTACCTTCAATTTACTTTCCAAGAAATAACAGATAGGTTGGCGTAGATTAATTTATTTTATTTTCAGCAATATTTGGAAAAAAGGACTGGGTATAACTTTTCAGTGGACTGGGCTAACACAAATGGTCTGACTCAGGTCTGAGAAAGGACCGGTGATAGCTGTTGAAGGGACTGAACTAAACGGGTACCATGTCTTGATCGTCTATGCTCCCCTAAGCCTAATTAAAATATCTGATGAAAAAACAGTTTCGTGAAACTTGAGTGGAAGTGCTCATCTGATTGGCAGTCGGGGCATGCTCATCTCGTTCATATTTTTTCCATGTTTTCCTTGCATTTGAAAGCAAAAGCCATAACTTAGATTTGTCCGCAGTCCTGAAAATGTACCCCAGTCCTTGCGAATAGTGGACTGCCATAACGGGGACTGGAGCTACATATCGAACATTTTTTATTATTACGCGGAAATTTGACAGATCTTGACCAAGCGAAGTTATCCGGCGTATTTTACTTTAAAAGGCTTTAATAAAATACTTGACAAATATTTTTAGATAAATTTGATATGATTTTATGGGAAATGGACTGGACTAACATCAAGGTATGACAAAGTCTGTAAAGGCTCAGTCGTAGTGCAATATTTTAATAAATAATAATAAAAAAATAAAAATTTGTGTTATATACTACCTCAAGTACGAATTAAATTGAGCCTAGTCGATATTACCGCTTGGTCACACTTTCATGAGAATGGCCGTTACGCATTTAACAGCATTAAAGTATGGATTCTACAAATCTTACAAACGAATGCTGATTCATAAAAATAATATTGCATTTAACCCAACGAGGGGGGCCCGGGGGTCTCCCCCGGTGGGAAAAATTTGAAAATTTAAGTGCAAAACAGTGGGAAATCTTGGAAAGGAATGCATATTTGTATTTTGTATTGCTCCAAACAGAGGGACCGGGGGAAAATTTATGAAAAAATTGGTCCGAAATAGTGAGGTTTTACGATTTTAACAGGAGTAAAGTTTATAATTTACTGAGGAAGACATTCATGTTACCGCCCCCCCCCTTGGCTACGGCCTTGATACAACATGTAGTTGTTTAGGTCGTTACCTACTTCCTACAGACACTAGAAAAAACTATTAAAAAATTGATACATACATACAGAAACATTTCTTATAAAATATAATATAAATATTTCTTTAACCACGACCCAATTTTCACATTTGTGTATTATCAAGGCTGGGTTTATGTTTTCTCCGCCCATGGGCATATGGCAAGTTGCCGCCCCTACGCCCCCCGACACAACCCTTCCTAAAACTTTTGCTAACCTTGCTTGGGTATTTGAGAAAATATTACAATTTTCTGAGAGCTCACTCACACAGCGCTGAGCGGCCGCCGCCTTCGTGCGTTAGCATCTTATTGCGGGCTCACCACCCACCAGCGCCGCTTCGAAAATTCTCAAAATTTTCCACAAATTTGCCGCCCCTGAAATCTGCATGTTGCCCATGCGGTAAAGCCGGCGCTGTGTATTATATTTATAAATATATTGAACATGTTTCTTTTTTAATTTAAATGTTAAGAAATGAAATATTTTTCATCGTCATTTTGCCGCCCCTTCGGGGCGGTAAGGGGGGGGGGGTCTTGACCCCCCTGACCCCCCTCTGTAGCCGCCACTGACTGAGATATAAATCATCATCAAGCATCTACAGTGAGTGCAGGTGTAAATACGAAATAAAAAGTGA
This sequence comes from Psococerastis gibbosa, assembly GCA_963971405.1. Classification (NCBI taxonomy): domain Eukaryota; kingdom Metazoa; phylum Arthropoda; class Insecta; order Psocodea; family Psocidae; genus Psococerastis; species Psococerastis gibbosa. The sequence continues at coordinate 20,403,372 of OZ020491.1, read as the reverse complement.
AGCTCATTACGCCCAGGCATCGCCAGCAATTGGCGCATGCACTACGCTGGGCCACCGAGCGTAGTGAATGCTCGTTTGTTGGCCAGCACTTAACGACTGGACACTGGTAGCAGCAACTCTTCTAAACAGGGGCGTAAAGTTGGGGGGGCACGGTCCAACTTGCCCCCCCCAGCTCCTTTTGGGGGGGGGGCTTTGCCCCCCCAGCCTTGAGAATTGTAAGACGTGGTTCATACTTCATGGTCCCTTTTGCAGCAATATGAATATAGGCATCCCTTTTTTAGCTTTGTAAAATCTACACCTATACGTTACAACTATTAAAATGCGTAAAACCCTACTATTTTGCTCTTATATTTTCAATTTTTCCTAAAATCCTGCCTGATGACGTCATAAGGTCTGCTCAGTTTTGCCCCCGTCATCATTCTAAAACATTACGCCTCTGCTTCTAAATATCGTCCTCCCGTTCTTTCCTACGCCTTCTCCCGTTTTTGGTACATTCGAGCTCCTGCGTCCTCCTTCAATTGGTCCATGAATTCCTTCGGCCACCCTCTTCTGCTCGTATCATCCACTATTAGATATAGTTCTCTTTCTTGAGCTTCTGTGATATTTGGGTTATCCAAAAGCCGCATTTTCTGCTACCTTATGAAGGTAGGAGACCGGTATAGGTTTGGATCTGTGGTGGAAATAGCTATTCCTCCCACTGAACTAGGCCATCGCTGAATATGCAATCAATTTGATGGACACATCAGGTTCAGCCTAAGTTTGGTGGCCTAAATATCGCCCCTGAGTCCTATGTACTATATATATATCGATATAGTACCTTAAAATTATTTTTTTTGTCGGTGGGGTACCGATATATGATCTTTTAGTTCAGAAAACAAAGTTTCAGGTGTGACCGTACCGTACCAGAATCATTGCCAACATTATCACTGCAAATATAACCAGTCAGATGATGGTCAAAGGCTGTTTTGTTGCATAAAACATTAAAATAACGACTTATTTAAAAATACTGTATGTCTCGTCCTTCTGAACATGTCCAAATATCCACCGTACCGTTCCGATAGCAATCAGATCACTAATTGAGACTGAATTCAAAGGATTTTACTACCATTAACAAGGCCGTAGCCAATAAGGGGGGGGTTCATGGGGGTATGAACACCCTCCCCTCCCCCCCCCCCCCCCCCCCGAAATGAAATGAAATGGCTTCATACTAGCCTAGATAGAATCGGATTTTGAGAGGAAAAATAAAAACCACTATGTAATACCCAATGAAATTTCTACACCCCCCCCCCCACCCCGAAAAAAAACCTGGCTACGGCCTTGACCATTAATGATGTTGTGTTGAGTGGCAGGTGGCTCCCCTTCGGAAGACTCACTAGCATTTTATAAAAATCCTTATTAAACAAGGGGCAAGCGACCCCCCGCATTTTGTCAACATTAATAACGACTACAATCTACGAGAATTTAAAAGAAATCGTTGGAGCCGTTTTTGAGAAATAATTTTTTTAGACGTTTTTTTGGAGTTTTTTGAAAATAAAACCCCCCCAAATTGAGTTAGCCAAAAAAAAAAAAAAAATGGTCCCGAGGTATGATTTTTGTGAACCTACATGCCAAATTTCACTCAAATCCACTGAGTAGTTTGCCCGGAAATCGACGAACAGACAGACCGACAGACCGACAGACCGACCGACAGACAGACATTTTGTAAAAACCACTTTTTTGGGTTCCTGGGACCTCAAAACGTGTAAATCCGTTGAAATCTCGGAATCGAAAATTTCGACCATCACAAAGCTTTCCTTATACTACGTATAAATTGGAAAGCAAAAATCCGAGACGTCACGTTTATCGTATATGCTGCCTAACTTATGCAGTGGTGGAAGTTAGCTTGGTCCATTTAGGGCTAATAGTGAAGTGTGAGTGTGAACTAAAGCCATGATGATTAGGCCTACTGCCCTTATCAGTTTCAAATTCTGCGTGAGTAGTCAATAGCCATTCAGCTGCCTGCCTCGTAGGTGGGCAAGCAGCTCCTATGAATCAGTGAATCACGCCAAACTGCTGCTGATGAAATGTTCATGATTCTGAATTCAGCAATTTTATTATAAAATAATAATAATAATAATAATGCGTGTATTTATCAAAAAAACATAACAAATTATACTGAACCGGTGCCACAAAGCCAAAAGGGCGCGTTGGGATCACCACACCACACCACCATTATATTGCCAACTCAAAACTTTTGCTTATTGCTTTCCAATTTATACGTAGTATAAGGAAAGCTTTGAGATGGTCAAAATTTTCGATTCCGAGATTTCAACGGATTTACACGTTTTGAGGTACTATTAACCCAAAAAAGTGGTTTTTACGAAATGTCTGTCTGTCGCTCTGTCTGTCGCTCTGTCTGTCACTCTGTCTGTCCATCGATTTCTAGGCAAACCACTCAGTGGATTTTGCTGAAATTTGGCATGTAGGTTCACAAAAATCATTCCTCGGAAGCTTTATTTTTATTTTGGGCTACCTCAATTTATTTTCAAAAAACTCCAAAAAAACGTCTAAAAAAATTATTTGTCGAAAACGGCTACAGCGATTTCTTTTCTTATTCACATATATTGTAGTCGTTATTAATGTTGACAAAATGCGGGGGGTCGCTTGCCCCTTGATAGTTTTCTTCTGGGGGTAAAAAAATAATAATATAAAATAGGCCTACAATTTTCATGGATAATGACAACAAAATATTTTTTTGCGGAACCTTTCTATCGATGACTTCTACCTTCAAGCATGATTTAGGTGTTAATATGAGTAACAAAACCGGACAGGTTTCTTTCCCAAAAAAGTATTTGGTTTTGTGCAAAAAAATGATTTTTTGAAAAAACTATAGAAAATTCACGCTGAAATGCATCGTGCCATTTTTAAATCAGTGCTTTGGGATAGGGGATATCCTAAGCCGTTGCCAGAGGGGGGTCGAGGGGGTTTAAATGGAGTTTTAATGATTTTTAAATATATTAGTCATGTCCAGTCCAGTGACGTCAGACGAACGACGAAGACCCCCCTCCCCTCTCCCCGGAGATATCCAAAATTTAACCATATAGGAAAATTTTTTGCTATGAAATTACTCATTTTCTCTATGTACTAATAATTGATAAATTGGTAAGCATGTTCGAGTGAACTCGGACTGGGTGTTTAATTTGAAGGAAAAAATATGCATTTACAGAATACACATAGGGTAGGCCTATAAAATATGCGAAAATTGATATAAATAATTAAATAATGACTTAATCTATTACTAAGCCTACCTAGTGGAGTTAGGGCTATAAAACCTTCTCTCACACTCAACTATAGGAAAGCCCGGGCCTGCCTGCTTTACATACCCTCCAAAGCATGGCCAAGAAATTTATCATATGTGGGACTCGAACCAACAACCTTGCGGCTGAAAGTCCGAGTCCGCACCACTAATCTACATGTCCTGAAAAAAAATGGCCCTGAAAATTTGAGGCAAGAATTAGATTCACATTAACAATAACCGCGTTAGATGTTATATGCGTGTCAATCGGCATAGGTAAAGGAAGGAATTTGACTCCTGAAAAATAGATATAAAAAAATAAGGGTGTAAATTTGAACGAAACCATGATGTTGGTGTTGAATGGCTAACCCGCTTGAACCAGGAATCGAAGAAATGTTCGAATAATGTAATTAAGGCCAGAATTATCTCGTTCTTGGCAACTTTTCCAACCAGTAACAGTGATATCGATTCTGATATTTAATTAATTAATTTGTCGAATTGTGCATTTAGGGGTGAAATTAGTGAAAACCAAAAATATCTTGAAATTTGGCAATTGTTACGCTCTTGACATCTTTTCCCGTCCAATAGTAATTTGGAGCGAAGTTAGTGAAAACCAACTTTTCCGACCAATAGCTGCATTCTGAAGCATAAATAAAATAGATGTTAGAAAAAAATCGGACAACCCTAAAGAGGCGTCAGCTCGACTTAACCGCAAGTTCGGTAGTCTTGATTGGGTGCAATTATTTGATTATACCCATACACAATTTCTAAGTTTTTAAAAACCGCGCTAAAATGGAATTTCAAATAGTCAACTTGGTCACCAAACAATATTTGCTAATGACATATTACGCTCTTTTCCACAGCCACATCAACTACGGCATACTCTTATGGGGTCACTCTGCAGGGGTGGCCGATGTTCTTTTGTTGCAGAAAAAGGCTGTCAGGATAGTGGCGTCCAGCCGGTGGAGAGACCACTGCCGACCTCTGTTTGCAACTATGGGCATCCCAACGGTGTACTGCCAGTATATTCTTTCATGCTTGCTGCACATTAAAGCCAACATAGAACTGTTCCCTGAAAGAAATACTGTCCATCTGCATAACACAAGAAATGCTCACCGTTTGGATCTGCCCGGATGCAGGCTGAGTAGGTCCATCGCATCATTCCCAAACTCGGCCATGAGCCTACTACAACGCCCTACCCATCAACCTTACTAATAAGGATTTTTCAGGATACAAGGCCGTGGTGACAAGGAAAATTAAAGAATGTCCACTGTACAGCTTGAACGAGTTCAGGGAAATAAGCTGGGATGCTCAAACATAACCTCCCCCCTCCCCCCATCTAACGTATGCTTCCGCATGAAATTTTTTGTTTCTGTTCTGGATTTTTTTTATTTTGGACGCAGTCTATCCCACCTTGGTGGATCATGGACAAAGATTGATTGATTGATTGATTTGCTCTATTGTGGTCAGCAATACAGCCAATTTGCTGTTAATAATTGAAGCACACCGTCTGGTTCACAGGAGCTAACCTCTGGATGTACTGCCGCACTCTATTAGATGGCAAAATCCATTATAAACAGTAGTAAATTGGTTCAACAAAATAGTGCTTATCCAGGAGCCGCGGCTGCCATACAAATTCTGAAATCTTGCACCAAAGTGTAGGGAAGCCAGTGCTTAGCATGGTGCAAGAGAGCTAGGTACGTGAACATAGTGTAGTCTCTAGAATGTGAACGGGCAGGTCCATACAGTATAATAATGGCAGGGTATCTATGTAATACATTAAGGCATGAATAACCATCGATAATTTCGCCAAAAGAAATTATTATTTTGTAAAAAACCAAATATAGAAATAGAAACTAAGTTTTAGGAAAATTTAAAAGTTAAAAAAAGTGGATGTTTTTTTTTATAAGATGAAATTCATCGCTACAATTTATAGGTACTTTCACATTAAACCAAATTTTAAATTTGCCGCCTTTTTAAATAAGGAAAATTCAATATACAAGGCAGTGGCCAGGCGCAATTCAAAATGGCTGCTTGTGCACAAATAAAATGTAAATATTATGGTAAAATTAAATTTTAGCTTCAACGTTAACCAGGGAAAATCCAAGTAGTTATTTTAAGGTACATTTATTTTTTGACATGCCTGAATGTTACCCAATGGAATCTGAGCGACAAGCAACCCTCTTGGGCATTTTTTCGCCTTCCGACTTCGGTCTTTCTATGGACCAAGTAGTGGACACATCAACCCAGACAGTCGTAACGCCAGTACGACTCGTTTATCTCAAAACTGAAAACCTCAGTAAAACTACAGTTGCTGACGAATCATTGCGTACAGAATCAGAAGACGAGGAACATTGCCAAACGAAAGGACGGAAAAGAAATCCGGAGGGATGGCGGCAGAATGTTAGAAAAAAGAAAAAGAATTTGGGTAGGTTTCAATGATGTGACGTATGGACTAGCCTTTTAACCACCACTTTGTTGGTAGTACGAAATTTACCCGACGCCCTTGCCTTGGCATACTTAATTCATTATCCAATTTACGATATTGATGAACTTGGGCCTTACATTATTGAGTATAGACCTAAACTACAGTTTTTTGAGCCATTGCGGCGCAAACTGTGCCTGACATCGTCTGTGCACCTTAAGAAATTACAACAATAGCATAGGTCTTGTAAGCCGGGCCAGAGGCACTTCTATCTTTCGGTCTCCCACAAAATACTGTGCCACCCAAAGCGTTCTAAGTTCGTCGTCATGATTAAGCAAGATATAAACTAGGCATATATTTGATATGATAGATTAGTGGTTCCCAACTGATGGTCGGCGAGAGCCTGTCCGCGAGGCACCTGCAGTGACTTAAAGAGTAGCTAAATTAACAAGAACATTAATTCGAGAATACAACAGCTTGTCAAAAGCATGTGTACCCAAGTTTCACATTACCTGTGCGGTACATTAAAATCATACTCTAAACTCAAAATAGTGATATCCTGGAAAGCCGTTTAATGCTTAAAAAAATAAAATAATAATAATAGATGTGACCCGCAGAGTCACATTGTTGACCTGAGTGGTCCATAGTCTGTCACTGGTTGGGAACCACTATAAACTACAGTACATGTGCATTATTTTTAAGCTTACTATTTATTGGCACTATCAATATTTTAAGTGGAGGAGGTCGAGGCTCATATATAGGTCTCTTAATTATTATAAGTATGTTTTTTGTTGCTGAAAATATATTAAGCATGCAAGAAATTGAATAAATGCATCCGAATAACATCTTCAGTTGCCTGTGTTGAGCTATTACAGGTCTCCGATTATTTGGTGTGTAGAGACCCGCACAAGTCGTACCACGCTACCACTGCCAACAATATTAGTTGAGTACTATTTTATTGCTGAAACGCCATCGCATCGTTTTGATTATCTTAAAAATATTTTCCTCAAGGACTTTATATTGGTCCCTTGTCCAATGCCAACGACCCCATGGATTTCGGACATTATTTTTAATTGTTTCAGTATGCATTTTTGGCCATATCCAAACTGGTATACGCCCTGAATGTCAACCAACACCGACTGCAAGCGATAATAGACAGGCTGAGACTAGGTTACCATTTATGCAATGTAACAAGCGCAAGCATGACTTATTCAAGTACAGACCCGAGCCACGTTTAGATATAAGTAATGCAAAGACATATCCATATCTACAAAAGAACTAATTGCTAATTTATTATAATTTTTAGGGCTTGAATATGTCAAATCGAACGGGAAACTTAGCGCGAAGAAAGAAATGGGCCCGCCCTGTTCGTGTAAATCAAAATGTTACCAAAGAATTGGAGATGAAGCTTGTGAAAAAATATTTACAAATTTCTGGAAATTAGGGGATTACTCTCTCCAAAATGCATATATTGGTGTGTACGATTCTTATGTCGTACCTTTGATAAATCCGGTTTGCAAACTTAGGCCCGGTGCCACCAGCGCTTGGAAAGTTTTCGTTAGTATTATTGAATGGCACTGCTATGCATTAGAGCGTGGGGGTGCCACCCTACTCCATAACTATGGAGAATTATTAACCGAGCCATCTTTATGGTGTAGGGTTTAATGCACAGTAGTGCCTCCAATATTCCTCGCGAAAACATTTCTAAGCGAGGTGAGCGCGGCCCTAAGGGGTGTCCCCCAAATTAGGGGCAAATATGTCTATTGAGATTATTTTAGGGGCTTGATATTTGTTACTAAAACTCGGAGGTAAATGAAAAACTGCTACAAAGTATGATGATGGTTCGATTTTAATTCCAACATTTAATCTATGCTAGTGTTAATATTATTTAATGTCAACATCCCAAAAAGACAGAAGAGAGTGACATTATATTTGAAGTAATAAATAATGTATGAGTGAGGAATATTAAAAAATATGGTAAAAAATTATTTTTATGAGGTTGTAGGGATTTTCTACTTAAGCCAATGAGATCCTGTATATACTGTGTATTTTTGAGACTTGGCAACCCTGTTTGGTATTGCTTGATTATTTAATTTTTTTTCTCACAGCGGGCTGTGTACGCATATTTCTACCGAAATATTGCACGAAGAAAAACGAGGAAGGTCAAAGTGCTCCAAGCCGCCGATTTTACACGAGAACATTCTACGTAAATGTGAATGGTGTCGATACAGAAGTGTGCAAGCAGGCTTTTCTAAACTTACATACTATCAGCAATGGACGGCTTGATCGTCTACTTAAGAAGAAGCAAGAAAAGGGCAATACAGGTGTCGATGAACGGTAATAAAGTCGCCTCTCTTAATAGCTTTGAAAGTCTAGGGAGAGATTTCAAAATATCTTGTACACAATTAATGGCTGTAAAATGTTGACGAAATTAATTAATTCCCCGTTCCACAGCCGCAAAAGATGCTGTCTGATGAAAATTGCATAAAACATGCAATATGCCCATAAATTTTTCACCTGACCACTTTCTTTGCGGCTGTAGGGAACGAGGCATTAATGCATTTAGTCAAGAAATCACGGCTATTCCCTGTTTACAAAATCTTTTTAAATCTCTCCTTTACTGATTAAACTTTACTGTCCCATGATTATAATGACATGTAAAATCCTCTAAAGGAACGGATTGAAAGTCCCAAGCCATTGCAGAAAGAAAACAAAGCTTAATTGACATCATGATTATCAATCAATCAATATTTGCCCATCTTTGTTACATTTTATCATAATAATAACTAAGCATTGAGCACAGTCATCTTGCGTCCTGATATACAGCATAAATAAATAAATAAATAAATATAGGTAGCCTATAGCTTTAAAGTTCATTCAGATTGTACGATACAATCTTCGTTATTGTAAAAAGTCAACTAATGCTTTCAAGAAAGCATTAGCTGTAGGTTGCTTAATATAAACGTTTCATACCCCATTGGGAAAGAAACACTAAGAAATCGTTTGCCTTGATTGTTAATTTTGTTATCCCTCTCCCTGGTCAACAGCCGATTGTGCCCTTATATAGCTGTCACTGTTTCTCAGCGCCAATATCCTTGTGAAGTATGAAGCTTGCATTATCTCTCAATGTTGTGTGTAATATTATCTTAAGTACCTTCATATAATTGTTTTTGTACATTTCCGTCAAGTGCGAAAGGAAAGTGCTTCCTTTCTTAAAGGGGACTATTTAACCACAGGTTCGTGAACCTAAGTATTTCATATTTTTGTAGGGGTCGGCACAACAATAAAGTCAATAAAATACCTGCTGAAAAGGTTCGCGACGTAAGGCGATTTATCGACAACGTTAGAAAAAATTTGGGATTCACAGGAAAGCGAAAATCTCGGAATATTGAAGTTTTCCCAGCGCATTATAACATTCGATACATGTATAAAAAATATCATGACGATGCCAAGCGTATGGGACATGAGCCTGTGTGTGAATTCAGGTTAGTGTTAATTTCTTTTTATTATATACATATTGTACTTATTATATTATACTTATTATATTATAATTATTATATACTTATACTCAAACCCACAGCCCGGCAGTGGAGCTGACCTACTCAATCTCCGCTGGCCCCAGAGATCCCAGATTAGCTTCTTCAATGCAAATGCGAATTTCCTGACTTATCTCCTTGTCATTGTTTTACTATGCATCGAGGTACCGGTATTGCTTACATTGTACTACAGGCGCACCATCCAGAAATATTATTAAGATATATCTCTGCCCTCTTAATGACATCTGTCACTTGTGTCTTCTGCACGTAAATTAAGATTTTTGTTTGCTACACTTATTTTATTTATTAACGACTGTTGATTGTTATTCTTCTGATGATACAGCCATCTGCATTACTCAAATGTTGACTAGATCTCCATTGATAACAATTTCCATGGTCGACTCCAAAGTCTCTCATTATCGATTGTACAAAGCTATAAAAAAACGTCACATCCCTAAGAAGACATATTCCACTATATTATGATATTTTGTATGATATGTGAGTGTGAGTCACTAAACACTGATTGGAAACGGTCTTCCTCCCGACACTCTCACAATCAGGGACAGTTCCAAAAAAGTTTTCGGGGGGGGGGGGGGGGGGGCGGTGGCCTGAAAATATCGCGATTCTTTTACTTGAGTAGTATTTTTTTTTAATTTCCTTCAAAAGTCCATTCTATCTAGTATAAAGCTGCTTCTCTTGGGGCGACCGCCCCAAGGATCCCTCCCTGCTCACTATCCTAACAAATGAGTGCAAAAAAATTAATATTTTTGCTACGTTTTCAATTTTTTCTCCTTTAGATGTAGACACATTAATTAAAATTCTTATTATTTGTATTTCGAAATTCTACCTGTACATTTTAATGTTTATTAGTATTTCCTTCAATTATTAAACAATGCAACCATTCTTATGCATTCTAATAACTTATTAATTTGAATTTCCCGCTCATATTATAACACCGTCACGTGACACCTTACTACTGCGGTATTGAAAAATAAACCCGGTATTATAATAACCCCAAATCGCCATGATCGAGCAGCTGGTCTGTGAACTTACTTTATTGTATGAAGGCAATGCTTTATTCATTATATTGCCGTATTATATGGTATATGTAACAGTGACATTCAATCAACTTTGAAGTAACCTCCTTGTTATAACCGAAATTAGAGGATAAGTAAACAAGTTAGTGTTCTACGAGAGTACAAGAGCTGTTATTTTTGTTGCAGGTTTCGTAAAATCTTCCACACGGACTTTCGAATTGAATTCGCCCGAGCTACTGTCTCCCAAACGCCTCCGCCTGCCGCTGAAGCTCCCAGCCCTATCAAACCATCGCCCCCACCTGTAGAACCGCTACTTCCACCCATGGACGACAAGCAGCCATTATATACGACGCTGGAGGAGCCTAAGGGCGACGCGATTGCAGGGCAGGACACCTACCATCTTACGTTTACCCAAGAGATTTATTCACCTTACCCTTTGAACCATCAGACCTGGCTATTTTCAGCCCAACCTTAAGGTATTTAAAGCCTATTCTAAGATATGGCGAAGTAAAATAAATTTGTCAAAGAAATAATTGTGAAACATAATAATTGCCAACCTAACTGAAATAAGAGGATTTAGAAAAAAACTTGGCAGGATTCGAATCAACAATCTATGCCTATCTGTCCTTTTAACCGCTGGACCACAAACCTGCAAGTAACCGTGTCTAATTTCGGTTATAACGAGATTACCTCTTCAACCTAAGTTACAGTAGTTTAATGTCAGTATTATAATATATAATATATATATAATGTAGTGAGAGAGAGGTATAAAAATCAAATTAAAGACTCAAGAAGTTACGCTGGCCCTGACATCGACAGCGATCACAACATGGTTATGGCAAAGGGGATCCTGAAGTACAAGAAACTCAGAAGAAGAGCATGCAGAAAATGGGATGTAAAACTGCTGAAAAACGATGACGTGAGGAGAAGGTATGAGCATAAAACACACATGGCAGTAGAGATTGATAACGATGGAGGTGTGGAACAACATTGGGGAAACATTAAAACATGTATCCAAAGAGCAGCGGATGAGGAATTGCAGACAGAGAGACCTCGACCAAGGCAGAGATGGATCACTAATGAAATCTTAGACTTGATTGACAGGCGAAAGCAACTTAAGAATCTACGGTCCGATGAAGCGCAAAGTGAATACAGAGCTCTGAGAAACAGAATTAATAGAGAATCCAGGGCCGCCAAGGAAACATTTTTGCAACAGCAATATCGTGAAATTGACAGCAATATTGAACATGGGCGTATTGACATAGCATATAAAGAGTTTATGAATGAAGGCCGCACACAACTAAGAAGTAATGCCATTGAAGACGAACAGGGAAATGTCATTTTCGAAGAGGACAAGATCGTAGACAGGTGGAGAAGGTACCTAGAAGAATTATACGAAGGTGAGAATGTAATTCCTAATGAAGACATACTAGAAGTTAACTACGATTTGAATGATGCTGGGGAAAGTATATTGAGGTCGGAATTCGATACTGCTCTACAACAACTGAAAAACAACAAAACCCCTGGAATAGACGGACTGCCATCGGAACTTCTAAAAAATGCAGGAGACGGTGTGAAGGATGCCTTATTCAAACTGATTGCCGATATATACGAAACAGGCGAAATACCGGTGGACTACACGAAGTGCTTAATTGCAGCCCTACCAAAGAAACCAGGCACCACTAAATGCCAGCAACACAGAACCCTTAGTCTGCTGTCACACGCTTCGAAGACCCTAACTACCATCCTGATGAACAGAATTAGAAATAAAATAGATGAAGAACTAACTGATGAACAGTTTGGGTTCCGGAAAGGCAAAGGCACGCGTGACGCGTCTCTGGCTCTAAGGGTGACCCTAGAGAAAAGGATACGAATAGATAAGAATACATATATTGCTTTCGTAGATCTTGAAAAAGCATTCGACAAAGTAAAATGGAGGAGACTCTTTGATATCCTGAAATCTCTAGGAGTCAAGTTCAAGGATAGAAGGCTTCTATGGAACCTGTACCGAGATGAGTTGGCTGTTGTCGTACTTGCTGACAGTAAGGCGGAGGCAAGAATAAGGCAAGGAGTCCGGCAGGGTTGCTCAGTATCCCCACCCTTGTTCAATTGTTACATACAAAAAGCCATTGATGAACTAAATGAAGCCCTTGAAGAGGTATCGGGAATAAGGATACAGGGTGTCAAGATACTATCAATAAGGTATGCAGACGATATTGCCATGCTCGCGGATAGCCCTGAAGAGCTGAACGAGGCACTCAACCAGCTAGCCAGGATACTGGAGGAATACAATATGAAAATAAACAAATCCAAAACGAAGGTAATGGCTGTTGGCAAGAGACCTCCCGGTAGAATAGTAGTAACCCTTGATAACGTAAGAATTGAACAAGTGAATGAATTCACGTATCTGGGGGGAATAGTAACAGAAGATGGGCGAAGCAACAAGGAAATAAAGAATCGGATATTCCTGGGGAGATTGGCATTGAATAAAAAGATGAAGATATTTCAGTCTGGAAATATAACCCTTGACACAAGAAAATCTCTCCTCAAGTCTCTTGTGTGGAGTATAATGATGTATGGGTGCGAAACATGGACCATAGCGGAAACTATGCGGAGCCAAATTGAAGCCTTCGAAGTGTGGTGCTATAGGAAAATGTTAAACATTACGTGGATGGACCGGGTAACCAATGAGGAAGTACTGCAACGCATAGGGGAAGAGAGAAAAATTGGGGCATCTATTGCTAAGCGGAGAGCCAATTGGATCGGTCACACGTTACGCCACGATGGATTACTTCACACAATCTTGGAAGGGCATATGTATGGTTATGTCGCGATAGGCCGCCCGCGTGCTGAGTACTTGGACCAGCTGCTCAGAGATTTCAACTGCACGACGTACAGGGACCTAAAGAGGCTGGCCGAGGACAGAACGGAATGGAGGATCCGGAGCATGCTGCTGCAAACCAACCCCTAGTGGTTGTGCACCATAAGAAGAATTATAATATAGTATATATACCATATAATACTATGGTATATATACCATATAATGCTGCAATATATTGAATGAAGGCTTTATGCAATAAAGTGAGCTCACAGAGCTGTTTGGTTAGCGTTAGATAAATAAAATAAATAAATAAGGACTTTTTATTGTTTCTATTACTAAGCCAACCTAGCGGAGTTAGGGCTATAAAGCCCTCTCTTACACTCAACTAGGAAAGCCCGGGACCGCCTGCTTTACTTGCCCTCCGAAGCATGGCCAGAAAATGTAGCCAGTGTGGGACTCGAACCAACAACCTTATGGGTGAAAGTCAGAGTCTGTACCACTACGCTACATGTCCTGACAAGTTGTGATAGTTGTGTAGTTGTGCTAGCCTGTCTAATAAATAAATAAATAAGGGTTTCTTGGTTATATTTGCGAAACGTTATATAGTATTGTCATGGGTTGTCTCATATAGGGTTAAGACCCCAAACAAAGCAATATATTGGGTGCTTTATTCAGTTTAGACTGCTATAAGTCAAGATTACCAACAAGAAGCTGTGTTGCCACAAGCTATGCCATTCCTCTTTATATGTCTATCAAAAAATGGCAATTTGGACCTTGAAGACTGCTGCTCTAAAAAGGGAACTCGTGATCTTGCCAAACCCTGCTTCCGGTTCGCCCCGCCAAATGGGCCAAAAATAGTCAACATGCACATTATGCAACAAAAACTTAAAACATAAAATTAATGAAGAATTTAAAAATAAAAATACCACAATATACTCAAATTATTCGGATTTCATTGTGGAATGGGGGTTTATACCGGCAGCGGCCAATCTGCGATGCGCTAGTTTATTTGACACTTTCTCTATCGATAGCACATGTGAGAGGTCTTTCTCTCTGAATGAAAATTAAAAGGCTGAGCTCTCGTTTGTCCAGGGGCGCCTCGTCCCGTTCATTAAGCGAATAAGGCAACCACTTAAAGCCCCGCGCTTCTGTAGAAATAGTAAACTCACTATATTGCACCTATTTATTTAAAAAAAACAAAAAAAAAACGGGGGAGACCCCCGGCCCCCTTGCTCCAGTTTCGTTAATACAGTTCTCGAATGCGAAATCGAAACTTTTTTGCTGACAAATTGCGTAAACCCCCACTATTTCAGGCCTTTGTTATCAAACCAGTTCCATTTAATATTCTTCACCTGTAAAATCTAAACGTTACTGCTATCAAAATGCGTAAAACCCCACTATTTTAGCTCTATTTTTTTTTTCAAAAAAATTCCTTCGTGGGAGACATCTCCCGAACTCTCGGGCGCCAGCGCACGGGACATATATTATCATTATTATATTTGTTCTATATAAATAGAGCTGTTTCTTAAAGGATTTGCAATCTGTTATTGAGGCGAAAACGTCCTTCGACACTAAGCAGCGGGCAAGGGTGACCATCGACATCATCTAGCCTCATTGGGTGGTCGTACCCCAGCTGTTTTTTCAGTGAAACCTTTTATGGCAGTGCTTTGAAATTGTATTACGCAACCTATTGTGTAACGACACTCAGCGCATCGGAATTGTCGAGAAGCAACTTGCTAACGAAACAAAAACGCAACTAACAGTGTTCACTAACTCCTAACCTGAGCTTGACATATACCCATGCATAGCAGGACAACCAGTAACTGCAACCGACAGCGTCAGATTCTTAGGAATGCAAGTTGACAAGGGCTTAAACTGGAATAAACACGTGGCTGAGCTATTAAAAAAACTAAATAGTGGCCTCTTTGTAGTCAGGCGCCTTAGCTCTGTGAGTCCTCCAGAGGTAACTCTCACTTGTAATGAGCCATATAAACTACGGCATATTGGCCTGGGGAGGGACCTCCGTAGGGAACATGGACGCTGTACTCAGGCTTCAAAAGAGGGTAGTGCGCTACATGCTAAAACTGGGACCTCGTGACAGTTGTTGCTCTCACTTAAAATCATTAAAAATCATGACAGCCCCAAGTCTATACATATTTAGCTGCATCTTACATATCTTAAAGCCTGAGGTGTGGGGGACATTTAAACAAAACGGGGACACTCACCCCTACAACACGAGGCAACGGGGAGACCTTGTAAGGCCAGCGCCACGCACAGCCAAGTGTGAGCGACTGGATCCTATACTACAAGGTTTCGCCTACCTTAGAAAACTCCCGATTGAGCTGAGGGTGGTGAGAAATGCTTCTAACTTCCCTAAATTGCTTCGAAACCATCTCTTAGAGAAAGCTTTATACACTGTCACTGAGGCACTAGCACAATGACAATGACAGAACTACCTGATTTGACGATACTCTGACGATTTTATCTTATACTTTACATGTATTGTATAATTTAAAGGAGATATATATTGTATTGTACTTTATTGCAACTGTTTGTTGCGGTTTTCCGCTAGAGGTATTTTTTAAAAATAATAATCACATGCAGACCATTCAATGAATGTATCCTAATTAACCCCTTCAGTAGCCTCTGTAGGTAATATCCGTGTTATGTTACGACAGGTCCCCGATCGCATGGTGTGCAGAGACTCCCACGGACGGGCAACTGTACCACCGAATGCCATTGCCGGGAGACTTCTTGACTTGCCTTCGGGTGAAGAGTGAATTAATAGAGTGCTTATATTCTATTATTTTTTAAATAGTCCGGTTGGTTCTACCCAAAGCACGTTGACAGGTCATTAGAAATGTAATTCTAGACATGTACGTTGGCTGAAGTAACAGCTGTTTAAATAATTATTGTTCTGATACGTATGGACAAAAGCACGTACAGTACACAGTACATTCTCCCCACCCCTTGACCCTCTCACGTTTTGTTTATACTGGCTGTTATATCTATGGCAGGCGATATTGTCCGTTTCTGATCATTGTGTTTTTCGCTTTATCCAACTATCTGTTATCCTTTACTTTCCCATTTTATGTAGGATCGATGCAATAAAAATATCAACAGGCAGTTGCCGAACCTCACTGTTGCCTGGCGGTTCAATACACATCGAGGTGTTGAGGTTTAAAATTGACAATGTACTAATAATAATTATTTCGAGTTTTTTTTCATACTTTTTAATAGTTCGTTAATGTAGGCCCTCTTAACCATCGGTGTGCGGGGTACCTCCTAAAATGTTACTGAAGTTGTACGCCATAGCAGCTTAAAAGGACTAAAGATGTCGGGATGTAACTAGAAACGTAAGTTAACTTACCCTTAACCATAGGGAAAACAAATTACTGAGTCTTTCTCTGCGACCATTGTGATACAAACAAGGTGGCAAACTAGTTTATTAGGAATTTTTAATGTAAGTAATTTTTTGTGTGCTTTATACCTTAAATGCTGAAAAACCAGGCTGAGTCTTATTAGTGATTTATCAACAAATGGATTTGTTAGTTCATATATACATCCATGCACAACTTATCAAAGCTTGTTTAAGAGTCAATATGATTTTAATTTTTTAGATAAGAGACAAGCGGAAGGGGGAAACCATATAAGCGTAAAAGTCAAATATCTCATGAAAAAATCACGACAAACAGAAGAAATTTTTCCGAGCATTTTTATGTAAATAAATAAATAAATAAGGACTTTAGTTGTTTCTAGTACTAAGCCAACCTAGCGGAGTTAGGGCTATAAAGCCCTCTCTTACGCTCAACTAGGAAAACCCGGGACCGCCTGCTTTACATGCCCTCCGAAGCATGGCCAGAAAATGTAGCTATGGGACTCGAACCAACAACCTTTTGGGTGAAAGTCAGAGACCGTACCACTACGCTACATGTCTTGACATGACATAGGTTGGCCACAATTACCTATTGAATTAACATTTAGTAGCGTAGGTAGTGGTACGGTCTCCGAATTTCACCCGAAAGGTTGTTGGTTGAGGGTAAGAGAGGGCTTTATAGGCCAAACTCCGCTAGGTTGGCATAATAGAACAAAGTCATTATTTATTTATTTATTTGTATATAGAAATATTGGTGCGGTTGTCCCGAGGAAGGAGTTCAAGGACTGTGGACAATTGGTACTGGCCACATGTCACATATCGAAATGTTCTAATAGTTTAACGGTTATTTTTGACGGCTCTATGATCGATATTAAATATCGATCTGCGCTCTCTGGACTTCCCTTAACCACTCCGTGCAAAAACACCATAAGTCCAGGACTTGGGTGATTCTTGCGTGGATCGCTAATATGAGGCAGTCGATTTACGGCGCATTGGATGCGTCTATCTTTCAGGACCTAGAAAATGGTGTTAACTCAATTTGCCAAAAAGATGCGACTTAGGTTGTTTTTGCATGGGCCGATTCATTTCCTGTGAACATCGACTTCGTAAAAAAAAAGTTGGCATTCCGTTCATCCGTAATGTTTCGGAAAATTTTGTAAGTAGGCAGTTAGCCTAGGTTGAGCTTTCGCACCGAAAACGCTTTTCATGGCCAATTATTTTTGTTTCTGATCGAGGGACCCATTTTGAAATTAATCGAAAAATATTGAAAATCTATCTACTATTATAGTGGTACAAGTTTAAATCAGGTCTGAAGTCAATTGCTTAGGAATAATAACAAGAGCAGGTTTGGAGGACGCTCGCTTTGGAAGGAGGGTTTTACATATCAGCGACACAAAACATTAATAGAAGCCTATCTCCACAGTGAATGGCATCCATGCCCGGTCTTATTAACGATTCTAAGCGCCAGGTCCGATTTTTCCGCAGCTTCTTTGAAGGAAACGAAAAGATAACTGTCTTTTTTTTCAATTTGGCGACAGAAAGTGTACCTAATTGCTTGTATCCATGTTAGCTTTTAATACATTTATTCTGCGTTCTGTGATGTGTTATATTTCATGCAATAAAATTATTCAAATTTACATTGTTAGTAGGTAAGTTATACTGGATGTACAATATAATGTCTATTTGTTCTTTATAATTTTTTCGATTTAATATATTATGTATGTTGTAGACTAACAGACAAGTGAATTTCAATCAACCGTAATATCATATGACACGTCGGGAGTAGGGTTGCCAGATTTACAAAACATAAAAACCGGACAGTGCGTCAATGGGCTATTCTATCTAGTGTAATTTATCTAGTCTGAAATTTAGTGAATTTCGAGGAACTTTCTATCATAGTAACTAGTAATAGGCCTAGTACCTATCAGATTTGAAAATTATTTAATATAATATTTTTCAATATAATTATTCATTCTTCAAATCATTTAAACCAAACGCAGAAAAAAGTTATAGGCAAAATCGTGGACTCCTGCACCCACATTGAAGTTCGTCCAATTCATTAGGAGGTGCTATCAATATTTTGTGACATGTCCCCGGGCTTTAATAACATCATTTATTCTGCTAGGCATCGTATTGACAAGGGCTGCACATTCTTGTGGTGTTATGGTGCCCCAGACTTCTTTAATGACCCTCTTCAACTCTTCTTCCATGCCCGGCCTTTTCCTCTGTACCCTCTTCTTCATTGAACCCCAAACATTTTCAAAGGGTGATACATCAGGACTGCTTGCTATTCAAGTTAAAACAGGAATCCCTTCCTCACCGAACCATGCCCTAGATGCTTTGGTAGTGTGACACATCGCACGGTCCTGTTGAAATATCTAGCCCCCATTTGGGAACAATGGACGCAAAGATGGAATAAGGTCGTTTTTCAACATGTCAATGTACTTTGGGCTATTCACAGTTCCATCCACAAAATGTAGAGATCCAACCCCGGCTGCACTCATGCACCTCCACAACATGACGTTGGTAGGAAACTTATCCATATGCTTCACACACTCTTGCAAATACACTTCATCCTTTTTTCTGACGACTTTCCCTCTGCTCGCCAATCCAAATCTCAAATCGGGACTCATCAGACCATTCCACATTATTCCATCGCTGTTCAGTCCATTTATTGTGGTTTTTGGCCCATCGAAGGCGCTTTGCAGCCTGCACCTGCGATAGCGCTGGTTCTTTAGTTGTTTTCTTTCTATTATTTGAAATTAAACGTCTTAAAGCGGTTTAGTCACGATCAGCGATTTTCTTCTGAGCGCCTGAATGTTTTTTTGGCAAGTGGGACCCACTTGTTTTGAAACGGTTTATTACTGACTGGATGGTGGATCGACTCAGCAACAACTGGGAACCTATTTTTCGCTGAAACATGCCTTCACAATGAAGAAGAATTATTGTTTCGGACTAATCTTCGGGCAAGTGTCTTCCTCGTCCCATTTTCAAAATTTGACAATGAAAGATAGCGAATAATCGTTGGGGCTACATATTCATTCGTTTTCAAATATAATGAGAGTCATTTTAATGACAGCGCGTGAATTTATTCAGTGATAAAGAGAATGGACAAACTTCACTGTGGGCGCAAGGGTCCGCGATTCTGTCCATAACTTTCTCGTCTGTTTTCTTTTAAATCTTTTTGCTCCAGTTTAATGGCAGTCCTTCTATCACGATTATATTTCAGTTATCATTATTTCGATAGATTCATTAGTTTAGATAAAAAATGAATCCAAAGTTGGATTTAGCCTAAAAATCATAGGTGGACGAACTTCAATGCGGCACTTGGGTTGTAGAACAATGAAAAAATGCTGAGTCGAAAGAAGAATTTTTTCTCCTAATTTTGATATATAAGCCTAGTATGTTGCAACCATCAGTACCGATCGGCTATAGTTAGTGAACTTGATACGCAAAAAATAACGGTCACTCAGGAGTTCATCAACTGTGGCGAATTGGGGTTAGTTAAGGCCACTTACTATATATCAAAATTAGGAGAAAAAATCTTCTTGCGACTCTGTATTTTTTCATTGTTCTGCGTTCCATATTTCATGAGAAATTGAAGTTTGAACAGAAAATAGAATATGGGCGACTCCGGTTGGCCCTTAGCAACAAAATTGAAACCTGGCATAACGTGTGTAATATACCACACCTTGAGTTCTATGTAGGAGAGATGGGACATTCACTCTCCGCTTAAAATATTTTTATTTCTAATATCTGGGCCAATTTGTCACGTCTCCATTACCAGCCATTGAAAAGACGTGGCAGTTGAGCCCAGAAAGTTTTCGTGGGAGTGACTGCTCCATTTCTCGTATATATAACTCTAACCACACGATTATCCATGGTATCTTTACTTGACGACGCAAGTTGTCATCAGTCATTTATCGCCGCTGCTTTGACAAAAGGGCAAATGTAAAAAACTAGTTTTCACATTATTGGAAATCTCGTTAAGACGCAAAGTCCTATATGACGAAAAGAAAACCCCGGAAGGTATTACTTTGCAGAATTATTAAAATAAGGCACCTATCGAAAAATAGCTATCATTAAAAACGTTTTTTTTTCTCCTGGAATATAAAGGTGTCACATTGTCCCATTTGCCATAACAGCGACGTTATGTCCCATAACATTAGAAGTTCTCGCTTCAGTCACAATTGAATTACACAGCTACTGTGGACTCCAATTTGGGGAAGATCAAATCAAAGCTAATTACGGTAGCCAATATACACAATAATGTATTTCACATAAACTAAACAGTATCGTACAAATTAAGTAACGTGAGATCATAACTACATAGATTATTACACAATGACGCCGGAGCTGAACTAAGTCAAATTCTATAGTAACAGCTGGAATGTCTGATCAGTAATTGAATAAAATCGTGTTTAATCCAACCCATTAATATTCGTATATCCCAGAAATCAAAGAATACATAGTTTTTTCTCTTTAACTACTACTTGATCAGGCAGTAAAAACCTCGAAAAGATACATTAGCATTATTCAGTCAATGAATTTTTGCAGGCCTCATGTCCTTAATGGGGAAGAGAGCCCCAAAGCTAAATTTAATTAAAGAATGACGCACTGAAACTAAACCAGACAAGCAACATAGGAAATTTCGGGCTACAACTCAATTATGAAGACCGCCTGCTTTACATGCCCAGAATAACATTGCAGCAAAGCCAGAATATTTAGTAGGATAATTGCGAGACTCAAGCAAACAACCTTTTGGCAAAAGTACCACGCTATCATACGTTTTAAAAACTGAGTGATCTGAAAAAAAAAAAATAATGTAACGCATAAAGCTTTAATATTATGTAGGTAGGCGTAGTTTTTCATGAAATTTACGATTTTGTAAAATTTTAAACTACTATTGAGAATATGGGAGAGGTTTCAAAATTTTGGTATACACGGAAGAGTTATGTTTTTTTACGATGTCAATTAATTTCTCGTTCCAGTCTCAAAGATATGCATATGGTCAGTGTCCGATGAAAAATGCATAAAATTCAAGTGTTTCAAAACTCTGTCTATTTCCCTTTCTGATTTACTGCTATTCTGTATATTTTTTTAATATATTTTAGCGAGTTTTTCTCAATTAGCGTAACAATATTTCAGATGAGAAAATGTAAAATTGCTCGTAATTTTTATCCGACCACATTCATATCTAACAATGCTGTGGAAAGAAAATGAATTAATTTAATTTGTTGTTGATAGTAGCATATAATGCTAATGATTGCCAATAATCCAACGATCGCAGTAAAGCTGATTTAGTGGTACCACAAAAAAACGTGCAATTACAATTACAAAATATTTCGAAATCTGTCCCTTAATTATATTAATTTCCTTACTTTGTCATCTTACTCATTGTGCTCCAAAAAAATGTTACCAGCAACAGATACAACTTTTCAATTCCTCATGGTTTTTGCAACGTTTATAGGCGTTTCTCACTGTATTTTCTTGTATATTCTTCGGCATTTTTAGTAAATTTCTTCCGGTCTTTTAAGTACTCCTCGGCAACATCAGGGCGCAATGGGTGCTCAGGCTCGGGATTGTTGATAAGTGCTACAAGAGCTTGCATTACTTGATCGGTCTTGGTAGCAGGCTTCCAGTTTTCAGCTGCAATAATTGGTAGGCACACTTGACCTTTCTCATCCATATTTGGGTGATAAATTTTAGTCTTGAAATTAATTTTTGGTGGTTTAAACGGGTATTCTGCAGGGAAATTTATTTCAATTTTAAACGCACCTCTATTGTAAGGCGGATTGTCTGGAAGAATTAGACCTTCCCATGTCAAAATATTGGATTCTTTCAGCTGTATATCCTTAAAGCAGGTATAAACTCCTGATTGCATTTCGGCTAACTCTTTTGTTAATCGCTTGGCCGCGGCCATTTGAATTATTTGATGACTTTATCAAGGATGTAAGATGTTATAAAATAAATAAACTTATTCCACTTTATTTATTATTTTGAGTGTTTTTTTTTTTTACACAAAACATATGATTTATAAAAAACATAACGAAACAAAATTGTTGCTGGATATTGCTCATAAAATAGAATAGTTGTACAGAAATGACGTCATATTTCTATGTATTGGTTGGCTGTGACCGGTTAAACTCATGTTATGATTGGTCAAAAAAGGAAGCATTTTTTTATATTTGTATATACGAAATGGGTCGTGTCACTTTTCGAATGTTATGTTGGTATTTCTGTAGACCAAATAGTAAAAATACAAATATGGCCGCGTCGTGCACAAATATTTTTGTATAGTTTATAATTTGGAGTGTAATTGTTAGCTAGACCAGTTGTCACATGTTGAAAGTATATTAGCAATAAAAGGAAATACTTTTGGTAAGTTTACGCATTTAATATAGTTGGAACAATCAATAGTAGTTACTCTAAACGGTGGCTTGGACTAAGCACAACGGCCCTATTGATAATGAAACTTTTAAAATGATATTATGTAAATTTTACACTTGTTCCGGTGGATTTTGTAGTTTAATTGTCATGAGAGGTTAGATTTTCAAAATTGTACAAGTTTTCTTGCATTTATTAGTATGATATATCTGAACTAACACTGATATGGGGAGGTGTGATTGCTATAAATGTGGGGGTTGAGATACGTTCGCCGTAATGTTATAAAAATTTTGTGGGAATGCACAATAATGATTCAACCTTAAATGCAGCAGTATTCTAACATGCTGTACAGCATTAAATGAACAAAATATAGGAAACGGGAAATGTCATGGTCATTGGATAAAAGAGCTTTACTAAACTTCAATGCAATCCGCATTACGCAGTCTATAATTATTATATGATCAAAAGCAGCCTATCAATTTTGGCGTGTGCCTTGTTTACCTGCAAACCGGCTAGTCTGTCTTCCGGCTTCACTTACGATTTATTTTATACTAGGTAGATGAAACCTATTGAGACGGTGACCAATGTCTGACTTCCGGAAAGTTTCTTCATACCTTAACTTTTCATAACCCCCTGATCCTAAAACTACCCCCGTTCTAGGCTATATGTTATATGCATATGTATGCATGTACGACGGTGAATTTTTGTAATTTACCTAGGTAAGAAATGTCGGCCGTGAGCTAAAAAAACTTTTCATTGCTTTTCAGTCAGTCCCCTTCAGTTCTACAATAGGTGTGAATTGAAATTTGTTGAAAAAGCTTTTATCCCACTCAAAAAATTATTTCATTTGCAAAATAGTCCGTAACTGCACGCAAAGTCGACGAAATAGGTAAAAATCAATGGGCTGTAGGGAGGATGATTTAGTTCCAGCAGCCTGATTATGGCGATTATAATCCCGGGGTTTATGTAATACCATGTCACGTGATGGGATTAATAATGGGTTTAAAATAAAAGACAAGCAAATTTCAGATTTTTGTAATTTTTGATGTTGGTAATCGTCGCAGTGCTAAGTGCGGAAAATTCAAAATTATACAATTGAATTATGTTTAATATTTTTATATATAAAAAATTGCACTGAATTCCACAACTTAAATTTTTAATAGTAAAAGCTGTTTCGGTGTAACACCATCTTCTGACTAACAGCTGTTACTAAAAATTTATGTTGTGGGATTAAGTGCAATTTTTTAAACATAAAGTTATTAATCATGCTTCACTTCCACGAAGTCACTGATGAAACTCTCTCATGGACAATTGAATTATCTTCAGCTATATTTTTGGTGGGTTTCTTCATTTCTTCTGCCTTAGATTTAGACAAATTATTTATAATCCTTAATATATTAAGGCTGAGTGTTCAAAATGTTTTGTAAACAAGAAATTTTGCTGATTTCTTGACGAAAATAATTTATTGCTCATTCCACAGATACAAAGATAACAAAGTGAACAGATAAAAAGCTCATAAAAAATCCAAGTTATCGCAGGAAGTTTATATTTTCTGAACTGATATATTATTACCGCAAAAAAAATGGTTAAAGAGCCTTAAACCCATTTTGTAGCACAGTTGTAAATCTGTAAGGGAAATAGACAGCTTTCACAGAAAGCTTGTATTTTTTAAGATTTTTTCATCTGTTCCCTTTTATATCTTTGTGGCTGTGGAACGAGCAATTAATTAATTTCGTCCAAAAAGTACGATAATTTCTTGTTTACAAAACATTTTGAGGACTCAGCCTTAATTCAAAATAATAAAACTTGTTTATTTCTAGGGCGATGTGGTTTATATTTGCTATTTATATTTGCTACGGCAGCGTCGAGTCAGTTCAGTTGCTTAGCATATCACAATTTAAAAATTATGAAATTTGCTTTTCATTTATTTTAAACAATTGAATTAATCCCATCACGTGACATGGTATTTAATTAATCCGGTATTATAATCGCCATGATCAGGCTGCTGGAAGCCACAATCACGAACAGCAGTCGTTGCATTCGCCGACTTGTGACGCGCTTTCCTGCTGAAGCAACACCCCCTTGCACATCTTGTTGTTGTTGATAGTAGCATGTAATGCTATTGCTTGTCCATAATCTATCGGTCGCAGTAAATTTAATATAGTGGTGCGACAAAATCCGTGCAATTAACTATTCCTCAAGTTTTTGACCAAAGCACTCCTGATGGCGTTCAACTTGTCGAACCTCTTGGTTTCATCCAGGAGTTTATGCGACCAATTCCAAAGTCAAACACAGAATTTTTTCGATCTAAATGAAGTTATCAGCATTCCTGGCGTTATAACTACGAACATCTTTAAATTGTTTATTTGCCGTCAAATAAGCCGTGAGAAGATTGTTTTCATTCTTGTATATAAAGGCATAACATCTTCGCGTCTTAAAAATTCAACCACTCTGGTTACTGCAGCATCCTATCCTTAGAGGTGTCCCACCATAGGTTTAAGATGCACCATCCATTTATCCATCCATCAATGAACAAGGTACTTCAATAACTAAAGTGAGGTCGAATTACAGAATTATGAACATTTTTTTTGATTTCATCGGTAGTAAATTTTCTGTCTAGATAGTCCCTCGTCTTTGTTCAAGGATTGCAAGTCACGTAGTCTCTTTAATACCCCTGCTTAATACTCCCCTGTTATCGTGTTATTATGCTCAAGATAGTCAATACCAGCTGCCCTTAGTTTGTCTTCTTGAGTCTCAATATATCGTTTGGTTTGGAGCAAACCTTTCCGTCTTATTCTCCATTCATCTCTGAGATCAATACAGTAGGTTCCTCATATCTCAAATCTTGCTAGATCTCCTCTGCATACACCTTCCTTGCACCTGACAGTGGTGTCTTTTAATATGGTGGTAATGAGTACATAGAAATACTGCTTATTCGATGAACATGTCGGCAACGGATTATGGTCTAGTGGTACGTTACGTAAATGTCTCTACATCAGGCACATAGCTTGAAGAATCCATTAGGTTCGAACAATCAGTACCGCATTAACATTAAATGTGTGTTTTGATTCCATTTATTGAGCTGACGTCTTTGGCATTCTTCCACATAACTTGTCCACATCTATTCACAATCTTTATTAAGTCGTCACATGGGTACAGCCAACCTTGACTGTCCCCACCTGATGTTTATGTTTTGTTTCTAGACACCTCTATTGTGTTTGTTATCCCGGAGGAGCCCATTAAATTCAAGTGCTCGGAATCTTATCATTGTAGACGTGTACGTCACATTAGGGAATAGTCTATTGTGGAAAACTTTTTAAAAAGACTAATATTGGTGCATGATAATAAGGAGCTATTAGCTAAATGAGCTAATGGCTGGTTTCAATTAGCTTAAAGCATCTAGCCAGCCAGTTAATACAAACTATAATGCTTTACCATGCAATGGAATCTTCAGTCGTCTGCGTGTAAGTTCGTTGTCATATTTGCTTGTACGTTTGAATGGGACATAAGTGATAACCTATGTAACAGAATGTGAGAAACTGCAGACAATATTGGATATGCAAGTGTTTTTTTACTTGAATTGTTGTTAAGCGCAGGGCCCATGGGTCTTTTGTGGCGTTAGTTATATGTAATTGTAATTTCGTCTGTTGAAATAGATTGATGAATTCATGTTATGTGTTCAGCAGTTAATCGCGTATTCATTACGTATGACCAGGCGCGGATCGGGGCTATTAGATTCCTCAAAATGCATAAAACCCCACTATTTCAGACCTATTTTTCACAATTTTTCTCCCGGGGGAGACCTCCGGGCCCCCCTTGTGCCCCATTGTATTAATTCCCTATAATATAGAAACCTTATGGCTTTGGAAATGCGTAAAACCCCAATATTTCTGCCCTATTTTTCTAGAAATTTCACCCGGGGGAAACCCCCGGGCCCCCCTTTAATTTTTCTGAACCCTCTGGCTTATTCGCAAAGGACACTAAGGTCATTAATTTAAAAACGGCTTTCCCCATTTTATACCCGTTTATGAAAATGGTTGGAGGGGCGCCAAATTATACACCGCCCCCTTCGAAAACCTATCGTTGCGCCACTGACAAGAGGTCTGGGCCCACCTCTGATTATATTGGCATTTTTTTGCAATTCATCTTTTTTATTCGTATTTAATCTTAGCCCCCTCCTTGGTCTCATTCTAAATCCGGAATGACGGAATTTTGTATTCGATTTGCAATTTCGGTTAAGCTAATTAGTCAAATGTTGTATGGTACAAGGAACAAAATATTTATATTTCGGCCTTTGGGTCACCTAAAATACCCAGTAAAGCTGGCCATTCACTAGGGCTCCAAACGGACTCGCGCCAAGCCAAATGGCGCGTCCTGTTCCATTTGGCGTTAGCGCCATTTAGAGGGGTCATCACGTCTACACTGAACCAGTCGCTCCAAATCTTTCAAAGTGTACAGTGTAAAAGTACCTCTTCCATATCGTCACAATGTACAATTCGAAAGATTTGAAGCGACTAGTTAAGCGTAGTCGTGATGACCCCTCTAAATGGCGCTAACGCCAAATGAGACAGGACGCGCCATTTGGCTTGGCGCGAGTCCGTTTGGAGCCCTCGTGAATGGCCAGCTTTATAGTCCAGTCAAATAAGACATCAGTGCTTGCAAAAGGTCATGTAGTTCTAATTTTTTAGTATGTTGTTAGGATCACAACCATTAGTAAAAAACCAAGTTTGCCCCCCTTAAAAAGTTGTGCGACCAGCGTAATGGCCGAAAAACTTCGAAATTTTCGGACATTTTTTGGTTTTTGGTTAAAATCTCCCTAAATATGCGTTGGACCGAAAGAACCCCTATATGTAGTATTAAACTGCATTTAATTATCTACCATTTGAAACCAAAACCAAATCCGTAGGGCAATTACTTTAGAAAATACAGCATTTCGGAAACAGGCAAAATTTTCGGACATGTGGAAAATTTTCGGTTTTGCATTGTTTTTCTTCAAATAACGTCAAAAATACTCATTCCACAAGAAAGTTACTTCATACAAATTTAAAGATACTTTAATAAGCTTTCATTTGAGACGAGATAGACACCTATAGCCCTATTCGTACTAATAAATTTCAGATAATCAGCGGAAACTGTGTAATGCGAATTTTGATACTACACGTCCAGAAATAGCAGTAGACAAACAATATTACTTTACTTATGTAGGCCTATATATTTTAAATGTACTTGAACAAATTTTTTTTTACATTCACATTTTCTTCATTTTTGACGGGCCCGGTTCATGAGAGTTCCCAACAATAGGAGTCCCATCAGTGCTGCCTACATCTATTGAGGATGTCATATCTTCTTCCTCGTCGTCTGAATCGTTAAGGTCAATTGTAGTAGCATTGGTGCATGATTTGCCACCGCAGTTTTGACACAGAACGGAGCATTTAAGTCCAGTTTTACGGCAGCTGCATCTACCACTGCACCCCTTCTTACACTTGCAGGATATTTTCCGGAGGAGCAAGAGAGGAGCGGGATCCATAGTTGTGGTAATTGGGGCAAGCCCATGGTGGTCTAACTTCCACCCCCAATCCTTTGGATTTAGGTCTGTCCCCAACCACTTCTGCACTTGATAATAACACCTGAGAGCGTGAAGCCCAGCAGTATCCTCAGTTGGAGGTAGACGCGCAAGGTTAATGTTACCGGAGGTGATGAATATCTTATACCGAAGATGATTCAATATGTCAGCTTCTATATCACCCCCGTACAGAGCCACGAAGCACTTGATGCCGGCTAATTTCACATCGTCTTTGGTGGACTGGGATTGTAGAAAGACATCAGTCATTTCAGCTAGTTTTTGGTCCAATATATTAGCAAATTTGTTTTTTCCCATGGCAAACGGTGCTGAGGTAGTGTCACACCCTGTGAAAGCGTGGGTAAATAATACCGTCTGTGGAGAAAGACGGGAACTTCGAAAGTTGTAGGAAGTCGTGGAATAGTGACAGAAGCCTTCTTCACTATTGTCACTTTTTTGAAGGTATACGTTTGTCTCTCCAGTACATAAACCATTCAGCAGGACAAGTAGGTCCACGTCTTCTCCTACAATGACCACTCTTTCGCTTGAAGGGCTTTTTGATAATGCCGTGACAATGATCTCTCGGTCGGCGTCTTCCTGTGCAACCGCCACCTCTATTCCTTGCTGCTCAAAGACGCTACATAGAAGTGCTATCAGACGACGCTTATTCTTCTCATTACCCAACACTTTATCTTGAGGGATTTGAATTACAGTGGATTCCTCAAACGATAATTCATAACTTGTCTGAACAGAATAGCGACGGAGTCGCTCAGCTGTTTTCGTGTTTCTTTTAGTGGCGTCTTCAGGGTAGCCATCAAAAACGATTGAGACGTTCTTTCCAAAGTTATTTTTGACGTAGGTAGTGTAGGCCGAGACAACGTCTGCTACTGACGTTTTACGTCGCCACACCACTTTGTGTAACAAATGTCCACCATCTAAAACGACGTAGGTATTGGCATCTATTTTCGTGCGACTCGAGAGAGGAGTGAAGGCAGAATAGAATGTGGATTTTGTCCCTTTTCGCATCCCCTGTTCATTAAACAAGGACGTTGGGAAAGGGGCTAATTCATACTTGAAATGCTCTTCTAAATCCTTTTCTGACTGCTTTGTTATACACAAACGCTGAAAAATTGAAAGTGGATCAATGACTAGTCTCTTGTCGTTAACTTTAACAGAACAGGTTGTCGATGCTAGCGTGGCTACTTTGTTTTTCCTTTTGAACGCTACGCAGTCAAACGTTTTCCCAATTATGAGCTTAACTCCAGCAGTCCCAAGCTGTTGGGCCATGTGACAATTAATGTTTGGACCTCCCACTAAACCACTACTGAGAGACAGCAACCTGTCAGTAGTGGGGAATGGAGGGTGAAGAGCGAACCAACTACTAAGTTTCTTAGCATCGTTATTATCTCGGATGATGCGAGCAGGTCTCATATCCACATGCTGCTCTCCAGTAGGACAGGAAATGCGACAGAAACTCTCTAATTCCTCGCATATATTTACCATGGATACCATGCCTACAGTCCATCTTGCCAACACGCTGCTGGAGATTCCACGCCCTTGGGTTAATCCACCGCAACTCTTCATTGACCTCATCAACTTCTGTTCAATTGTTAAATCTGACCATAGCCCAGACCAAAACTTGTCTGATCGGCGGATAGTAAAATACCCATTTGTGAACATATCATATTCAGATTTATCCATCACTTTTTCTAATGCCATCATGTCCTGTAGGTACAGATGGGTGCTCTTTGCGTACAAATAATGTCCAGCTGAATGAAAGAAAGGCATAATTAAATGGACGCTATACACAGGGCTGGAACTAGGTCAGTTTTTCCCACGAAAGTCAGATTTTTCGTTTTAAGTCAGCAAAAGTCAGGAAAATACGAATTTGGTCAGGAAAGTCAGGAAAATATGCATTTCGGGTAGAAAAGTGAGATTTCATTCAGTATAATGATAATATAATAGGGGTATTCGCGCTGGTCTGCTTGCTTGCTAATCGAAACTTTTTCTTGTCTATTGACACTTTTTTTTGTCAATGCGACCTTTTGATTGGTCAATCGACAAAAAAAAGTTTCGATTAGCAAGCAAGCAGACCAGCGCGAATACCCCTAATATATATTATAGCCTATTTAAAATTGTGTAACTATATATAACTTGTGGTGTTCTGCAACTATGACAAAAGTAAAACAGCTCTTCAGCACTGACTGCGGTGACAACCGGTTCTATCATCAAACAGGCTAGTAAGGCGTGCATCCGCTAGAAGGTGCTGCCAGCATTAGGTTGCTTTGAAGTGGCAGCAGTTCAGTGGCGCACTTTTCACTTTGTTTACTTTTCTGCCGCTTATTAGATATTTACATTTTACAGCTCTTGTTCTTCGTAGTTGCGTTGATGCGTTTTCATTGTTGTCTATTTTTAAACGCGTTTCTGAGTTTCCTTTAATAACTTATTGTAATCAACTGAGCGACGCGTTTTCTTATAAAATATTATATGGCTTACATGCTGAAGTAGCCGTTATATACTTAAATATAACTTATTAAGTTATTATTCACACTCAAACTCATAAGTGATAAGCCAAAGCCGACAAGGTAAGTCTAAGTAAAAGTATCAGTGTATCACTAAAGTGTGGCTACTGGCTCGAGGAGCGAGGACTCATCGGACATACATACTATAAATATAAAATACTGTACCTATTTTGGTCATATTTCAGTGCTTGTAGAGTTTTAGTTTAAGAAAAAAGAAATGTCAAATGTCTATTATTGAGGTTTGAGGTTGACCTCAATATATTACACGCTGAGTGGCAGCTTTTACAAGATGAGGCTGATCATGTGCCCATCCAGAAAGATGGAAAATATATTCCTGTAGATCAATATTGGGCACATTTTTTTTCTAAAAAAACGGATGCAGGTGACATTTCATTCCCAGCAGTCAGCAAGGTTGTAAAAGCAGTGTTATCAATGTCCCATGGAAATGCTAATGTTGAGCGTGGGTTCAGCGATTCTGCCCGATACTTGACTGACGACAAAGCAAGCATGTGTGAAAGGTCGCTAAACGCTGCCATGACTGTGAAGTCTGGATTACATAAATATTTTTATAAGCCAGAGCTCCTGCCTTGGAACAAAGAACTTAGTGACTTGGCTAGATTTGCGTGCAGCTCCTATAAATCATATCTTGAAGAACAAAAGAAAAAAGCAGAAGAGGAAGATAGAATGAAAAAAGAAATTGAGGAATCGAAGTTGGAAGAAGCACAGAAAAAATTAAGAATGAAGTTAGAAAAAGATACGATTGATGAGGAAGAGTCCAGGTTGAAAGAGCTAAAAGCTAACCAGGCGGCAAAGAGAAAAATTGAAAGCAAATTGCTGGATGAAGCCAATAAAAAGTTGAAAAATGCAGTGCAAAGAAACGATATGGTTGAGGTTGCAATCGCAACAGCCCTATTAGAGGGTGCGAAAAAAATACACAAGGAAGCTGAAAATGAAAGTAAAACAATTAATTCTGTGGAAAAGATTGTGGAGAAGAAGAAAAAATTAATAATTACAGATTTTTTCAAAAAGAAGTAATTTTATTTAAGAAATTTCAATTAAATATTCCTACTTCTTAAATCTGTTACTGCCAAAAATTGTTGGCTTTCTGTAATTTGTAAGATTTGCGATGACGTGTGAAATATACTATATTTCTTATTTCCATGAAGACGCTGATTTAATTCATTTTAGTTTTGGAATTGTTAAATTTTATACGCTCATGCTCAGTATACAATACTATAGTATGTTTATGCATTTTATAACAAAGTAGCTAAACATAGTTGTTCGAAATATCATTAAGGTAGAAAATAATATTAACATAGGCTACAATATGTATGTATTTATAATGATTTACATTCGATGATTAAATTTTCTAATTTTTCGTTACTTTAAATAGTGGTCAGCAAAAGTCAGATTTTTCATGTTTTTGGTCAGGAAAGTCAGATTTTTAGCTTGACATTTCCGGTTCCAGCCCTGTATACAAGTGAAGGTCCCAATCACCCATCCGTTCTGCCTGGATAAATAGTTTAAGGAGAGTAGTCATCCTAAAGTATTGGACCCATAACTGCGAGGTTGGGCCGTTTTTTTCAATTTTATCCAATGCACTTTTGAACTTTGCGTTGAGGATTTGAAATATTTCAGTTTCCTTTGCAGATATGATGTGAGACCTCTCACTGATCCACAACAAGTTTTCAATTTCGTTGATCTCCTCAGCAGTCAGATGCACTTCATCCAAAACAATGCCAGCCAATGTAAGGTTTGTCAAAATGTGTGCTCGGACTGCTCGTGAATATGCATGGCCATTTAGCATTTTATCAACACTATGATCTGCGTATATAGTCGTCAGTAACTCCTTCAATCCACTACCAGCCATTATCGAACCGATGCAACCCATGAAGGACATAAGGAGGTGGAAACCACCAAGTCTCACAATCACACAACTTAGCTCCGGATGTTGACCACTTTGAACAATGTCTCTTGCTTTCATGAATAGCGGCTGATCGAAAGTAACAAAGGTGAATTTCTGAGAACATGCTTTACTTCGCCTACTTGCTTCAATGAGTGAAGTGAATACCGTATCGTAGTCCGTAGGGGGGGCTCGAATGAATGGAAGGAAAAGGATTTTGGAGCGTGAAAAGTCAAGTTTTTCAGTCACTTGCTCCATAAACCCATTCCATCCTGACATACTTAGAGGTTTTCTCCACTTTCCAAACAACCAAAACAGGTCTGAGGCTGAAGGCAATATTTCCCCGTCCACTTTATAAATTCCCTCTAGGTCATTTACCACGATTGTTGATAACCCTGAATTTTTCCTTATATTGCAATGTTTTATTTCTATGTCACTTTGAGAGGTAACTTTGTCAGCGGGAACATATTTCTTTAAGCGTGGGATGTTTTTGTCCCGCAATACAGCAGTGTAAGGCGTTACGCACATAATGCCCCCCATTTCATGGAATGTATTTTCCCCGTCCAGAGTGTTTACGTTTACATCTGCATTGTCGAAAACAAATTGCACAAAAGCTCCTGCCTCGATGGATGGTAACGATTCAGGCCGCAATATTGCAGAACTTTCAAGCTGCACGACATCATTATAAGAGCAGGAGAACCCTAGTGCGGAGCACATGTTCACAAGATGCTTGGAACCAAATTTTCTGTAAAAGTAGGTCCCAACACCGATCAGTAGAGGAGACACAAAAGATCGCGGTCGTACAGCTGATATGAGAGCGTGGGAAAATGACACACACTTCTTCTTCCATGATTCCTGTAGACCACGCTTGTTTTTTAGGACAATTGTTTCATAAAATAGAGTCACAGACTCTGGGATAACTGAATCAAGATTATTTAAAAACTCATCGGATGGAGGATAGTCACTTGTGTCGTAAACTTGAGAGCGAATGTCTTCTAATATTATCTCTGCCGCTGCCTTTACCACCCTCAATCGCTCTTGTTGCTTATCAATCTGTTTTGCAGTATACCAATTATCGTACAAAATTTTGTGACCCGTGTGTTTGAAACAGACTACTGCTCCCTTGTTAGCGCCAGCCTCAGATATAACGATGTCATCGCCAAAACGTTTGATAAGGCGAGATTTTGCAGTGCGTGAGTCAGGAACGTAACCACCTTCACATAGTTTTAAGAGATCATCTAACGAGAACTGGCATTCATCACTGTTTTCCAACAGATATTCGTATATACCCTCCATTGCTTCTTCTATATCATTGGCTGGGCGATGCCCCCTCTTCTTTCCAGTTATTGACGGCATGGAAAATAGCTTTTTATAACATAGACTGTGATATCTTGCGTCAGCAGCTACCAAGTCGTCTTCACTTGCACGAAGGCGCATTTCTATACTTCTCCCCCATTCATCACCACGGCGTTGGGCTGCATCCAGCACTGTTTTTCTGACGCCCAGCTGCTCAACAGTATGGATAATATTCCTTCGTGAATAGGGCAATTTCTGTTGAAGCTTGATAAAATCATCAGTGATATCTTCACCACACAAAAAACAAATATTTTGCAAGTTGAAATGGACTGCACTTGATGCTCTTGAAGATCTGCATGCTTGTGGAGCAGAATCCCGTTCTCGTCGACGAACTGAAATATCAACATTTTTTTCGGTTGCATACCTCTTTCTGCACGCCTCATGAACTGTGACTTCATGGAGCCCTTGAAGTAAAGTTTGAATATCCGTGAGACCACGCTTCACACTCGCTTCAATGAATGATTGAACACCCCGTTTTTTTACGATTGCAATAGGGCCTTCATCGAGAGACCTCCGGCAAATAAAACAAACTCCCGCAGGAATAGACATTCCACTGATTGTTTTTCACTACTTGCACGTTGCACAACACGAACAAACTGAGTAAAGTATTGCATTATTATACTTGGCATAGAAATGCTGACGTTTCTTCATTAGACTTAGTCGCTAAGGTGGAACTGCTGTCGTAAGGTAAACAAGAGTGTAAGTGCTATAGTAATTCATTGTTCATTCTGTTAACTCAGTCATAATAAGGCTGAATTTCCAATGAATTATGTATTATGTCTTAATTCATTTTACATTAACACTTATGAAAACCCAAAAGGTAAAGGCATTGAGTGCTGCTGATAGTGTGAATCACGGGATCGGAATGCGGGAGGAGGAGCTTCTATAGTTAGAGCAGACCTGCAGGAGCAAGGGAAAGAAACAGTTTGCATTACACTGTTTCCGCTGATTATCTGAAATTTATTAGTACGAATAGGGCTGTAGGTGTCCATCTGGGCTCAAAAGAAAGCTTATTAAAGTACCTTTACATTAGTACAGATTAACTTCTTGTGTGATGAGTATTTTTGACGTTATTTGAAGAAAAACAATGCAAAACCGAAAATTTTCCACATGTCCGAAAATTTTGCCTGTTTCCGAAATGATGTATTTTCTAAAGTAATTGCCCTACGGATATGGTTTTGGTTTCAAATGGTAGATAATTAAATGCAGTTTAATACTGCATATAGGGGTTTTTTCGGTCCAACGCATACTCTGGGAGATTTTAACCAAAAACCAAAAAATGTCCGAAAATTTCGAAGTTTTTCGGCCATTACGCTGGTCGCACAACTTTTTAAGGGGGGCAAACTTGGTTTTTTACTAATGGTTGTGATCCTAACAACATACTAAAAAATTAGAACTACATGACCTTTTGCATGCACGACCCATTTTTAATGTACAATTTGACTGGACTATTAGGGTTGTGGCGAGCCATCCTGTGAAATGCTATGTAATCAGCGTCTTTTGGTTCAAATTTGAGCGCTCTACTTATCTCCACATACAAAATTATGGAATGTGTACGAACAGAAGTATACCGATTAAGAGCCAGGAAGCCTCTAGCCTACTTGCCAGATAGTTCAGAATTAAATTATGTCGAACTAGTGCGCTAGAGATAGCTTCAAGGAGGTATGTTAAACCAGCAGGGGTAACATTTAATACTGATGTTAGGTTAGGTCAGGACCTGTAGAGTCAGGACCTGTAGAGTAGTGGTACAGACTCTGACTTTCACCCGAAAGGTTGTTGGTTCGAGTCCCACACTGGCTACATTTTCTGGTCATGCTTCGGAGGGCATGTAAAGCAGGCGGTCCCGGGCTTTCCTAGTTGAGTGTAAGAGAGGGGTTTATAGCCCTTACTCCGCTAGGTTGGCTTAGTAATTGAACAACAAAAAGTCTAGATTTATTTATTTATTTTATGATACTTGTGTATTCAAAAATTAAAATGCTGATTAGTTCAGTTCGCGCGTCTGACATCGCCCTCCTCTCTTAGTCTTATATTGAATATTCTCCGATAAATTTCGCAAAAGTAGTGTGTATTTTATTTGGCGGCAGCAGAGGTTATTTTGTTGAATTGGCGTAGGTTAGGGGGTTATTGGGGTCGCCTGAGGAAGCGAGGATGGCACGTAAGCGATTTCCGCTCCGAGCTTGCTTTTTTAGCTTCGCACGTAATCAACTTTTCGTCGTTGTTCCCTCCTTCCAGGCAAACATTCAACTCGCTGTGACATTTTTGCCCTTTAACTGTTAGTTACTTTCCACATTTTGTTTTCAACTTTGACTACTGCGTAAAATCATAGATTATATGAACTAGAGCGCACTAATGTAGATTTACTACAGAATGCGTGCGAACCCGTTTTTTGCATGTTTACGGCTAAGGCCAACTTCCAGTAGGAATTGGCCTATCATATTCATACGCATACACTATTATACAGGCTCATCATATAACATGATTTAATGAGTAATTACAGTGGGCCTTAATCCGACACTGCCTTCTCGTTTGAAGCAGTGATTGTGGTTACACTAGAGTGGTGGACCAATAGGCTCAGTTCGCAACATATTGTGGTGCCGAAACTTGGGTGATGTCTCGAAACTGCGAGTATCTTGAAAGAAACAACGTAAGGCATATATACGAAGGAGAGCAAGCGTTGAGATCTAGACGAGATCCTGAAAAAAGAAGACATCGTTCGATTCGCAAGCGACCAAAAAATTTAGATGGATTAGGCGTGTGAAGCGAATCGCTCAACTTCGAGCTCCAAACTCCGTAAGGTGGGGTTTCCACATATGTCAATGGTCAATGGTAAATATGGTGTTGACGTTTTAGCAGACATTAAAGACATACTAAAAATGTCTGCTACCACGTCAAAACCATATTTACCATTGACCAGTGTCGTATGTGGAAACCCCGCCTATACAGAGTGAGAGTTGGAGACAGAAGGTGGTGAGGCAGGCCACTGAACTGATGGAGGGACGAGGTGGAAAGTGACCTACGAAAGATTATAAAGATATCAGTGGCAGCTTGGCAGTGGAAGACGAAAGACGGAATGTCTGTAGAGAGGTGTGGCTGACCCTGAGCTGCAGTGCCGAGGAAGAAGTGTGCGCACCAGCATGTACTGTATATACGAATTATAGGCAAATATAATACGCCTGAGGTAGGCGGGGTTTCCACATACGTCAATGGTCAATGGTAAATATGGTATTGACGTTTTAGCAGACATTAAAGACATACTAAAAATGTCTGCTACCACGTCAAAACCTAATTTACCACTGACCATTGACGTATAAGGAAACCCCGCCTTACGGCACGTCACCAATAATCGCATGGCGCGTAGAGGCACCCACAAGTACAAGCACGCTACCACCTTGCCACCGGAGCCGATTAAACATTATATCTATACTTCCCAAGATAATTTCATATTCTATCATTGTAAAAAAAAAGAATAACATAAAAAAAAAGATTAATAAGGAAAATTGGACATGGAACAGGGAAGAAGCACATAGCGAGAAATTCATTGAATGTTGTAACAGCACAGGCCATGCACCCCCCCCCTCAAATTAGAGCGGAGATTACAGCCTCACAGGTAAATTACTACGGATGTATCATTGATATAAAAAAATTTGTTCTTGCCGCCCCCCCCTAAAAAAATCCTGGGTACGGACCTATCCGGTCCGAGCTCACACGAACATGCTTTCCAATTTATAAATTAGTAGATAGAGATAATGATTAATTTCACAGTAAATAATTTCCCTATGGTTAAATTTCGTCGGACTCCCTGGCTACGGCCTTGGGTACCCCCTATCCCATAGCACTGAATTGATCGATGGGGTTGCATATTCTGGAACGAACAGACCAATACATTGTAACAGTAGTAATAATGACAGGGCACGCAATGTATTGGAGCGTGAATTTTCCATAATTTCTTCAAAACAATTATTTTTTGCACAAAACCAAATATTTTTTGGGAAAGCAACCTGTTTGGTTTTGTTACTCAATTTAACACCTATACCATACCTGAAGGTAGATATCATCATTAGAAAGGTTCCACAGAAAAATTATTTTTTTGTCATTTTTCATGAAAATTTAGTTATTTTTATTTTTTTTACCCCCAGAAGCAAACTATCAAGGGGCAAGTGACCCACCGCATTTTGTTAACGTTAATAACGACTAAAATATATGTGAATTTATAAGAAATCGTTGGAACCAACCGTTTTTGAGAAATAATTTTTTTACACGTTTTTTTTGGTGGTTTTTGAGAATGAAACCCCCCAAATCGAGTTAGCCCAAAATTTAAAAAAATGGTCCCGAAGTATGTTTTTTATCTACCTACATGCCAAAACTCATCAAAATCGACCGAGTAGTTTGCCCGGGAATCGATGAACAGACAGACATTTCGTAAAAAACACTTTTTTGGGTTCCTGGTACCTCAAAACGTGTAAATCCGTTGAAATCTCGGAGTCGAAAATTTTTACCATCACAAAGCTTTCCTTATGCTACGTATAAATTGGAAAGCAATAATGTCTTCACAACAATTTATCTGTGTTATTCGGGCGTGCTGGACAATTTAAGTTTTAACGGATGTCCTGTCCAGTCGCCAGTTTTGCTATTAAAGTTGACTATTGGATTCATTTTTCATTGCAAACGCATGGATACTTCTGTGACTTTTTGATACATTGCTTTGTTCAATTAAACACATTCTTTTTATTGTGCCTAGGACCTTTTCTTACAAGTCTTACAATTGAATAGATCGTAATTTATGACCCTTCAACTTTTGCTGACGCATGCCTCAGTCCCGTTGAAATGGACGTTTAGAATAGAATAGAATATATCTGTTCTGATTTATAACAATGAAAACAATAGGCGTCAATTTACAAACTAAAACACAATAAAAAAACACTAAAAACCAATAGCCTAAAACAATGTACCAGTTGGAGGTCGTGGTTTTAGTACTATCTGCATTGAGAATTTTGAGAAGTACATCGGCTGTCTAGTTCCATGTCCTCCACATACCAACATTCGTCTATAAGGTGCCTCTTTAGTTGTCTTCTAAAACTGCCATTTCTTCCACCTCTCTAATGTTTTAGAGTCAGCTATAGCTATTAGGCAAGAAAACGGCCCGTAAGTGAAGCTTGGAACAGCTTTGTTGCCTACACTCTTCGATGGGCTTGCTGTGCATATAGTGCGTATTATAACAAGACTTATCTCGCATATTCAATAAGCACGGCAGTAAGCACAACTTAAGGTCCTAGAATCCATTCGGCATTCGCCCGTGCTTAGTGACCGCTTGGTATACCTAGTCTATGAAGACTCCTCTACAAAAAATTCAAGTGCGTTGTCTATTTTGCTATAAAAAGATTCAGACTAATGAGAAGGTTTTTTGCCCTTGTGGCCTTTTCCTTCTCCCTGTTCGGATTGCACTACCCTTCAGGCTATTCTATCCAGATAAGAGTCCGTTGCTCCAGGGCAAACTCTGCACCCTTCCACTCAGATTTTCGGGAGGTGACTTTAGTACTTGAAACCATCCTTGGTACTTGAAACCATCCTTGGTACTTGGAACCATCCTTGGTACTTGGAACCGGGTCGGTTGCCACCATTTCTTAGAGCGAGGTTGGGGCTCTACTTACATTAAAAAAAAAAAAAAAAATGCTATAAAAAGTGAGATCATGACTTCATGAGTCCTCTTAGGGTAATTAAGTATGGACATTTTACTTTCTCTCATGTACGAAGTTTTGTCAAAGTACAGGGTTTGTCCGGAAAGTAATGTCAGTGAATTTTTTTTTAACGGGAACTGTACACGCAAGCACGCACTGTACTGGCTCAGATTTGGGGGGGGGGGGGCAACAAGTTGGCTACCGATCGTTGTAGTGGTCACATCAGTTGTTCCATGTGAGTCGGTACAGTAACCCCGTGCAAGGAGAAAAAAAGCGTTCGCTTGAGCAACGGATGGCGATCTAGTTTTGTGTAAAACTGGAAAAGAGTGCTGCAGAAACCATTATAATGTTGAAGAAGGCTTTCGGCGACGTTTGCCTTTCGGGTAGGCAAATTTTCCGGTGGCACAAGGCCTTCACAGAACTTCGTGAAGACGCCAACGACGAGCCCCGCGCTGGACGGCCATCACCCTCCACTACCAACGACAATGTGCAACATGTGCGTGACATGGTGAACACTGATCGACGTGTAATAAGTGTCCGTTTGATTTCCGATAAATTAAACATTACTAAAACCTTCAACAGACAACAGTAGTGGAGGTTGATAGCCGTCCAGCTCGGGGCTCGTCGTTGGCGTCTTCCCGACCTTCTGCGAAGGCCTTGTGCCATCTGAAAATTCGCCTACCCGAAAGGCAATGGTCGTCGAAAGCCTTCATCAACATTATAATGGTTTCTGCAGCACTCTTTTCCAGTTTTACACAAAACTTGATCGCTAGCCGTTGCTCAAGCGAACACTTTTTCCTTCTTGCACCGGGTTACTGTACCGACTCACATGGAACAACTGATGTGACCACTACAACAATCGGTAGCCAGCTGATGCTTGTTGGAACTTGTTGCCAGATCCCCCCTCCAAAATTTGAGCCAGTAAAGCACGCGCTTGCGCGTATAGTCTCCCTAAAAAAAATTCAATGACATTACTTTCCGGACAGACCTTGTATATTGTAGTTTACAAAATTTTCGATTCTGAGATTGTGTTTCTCATGATCCTTAAGTCCGAAAAAGTAGTTATGATGTACGAAGTGCGTGCATTTAAATGTGTAAGCAGAGCTAGAGCCCAAAATACGGGTCCGATGTTATTCAAATTTGGTAGGAACTTGTATTGAAACCATCCAAATGTGACCACGCACGAAAAAAAAGTTAGCCTGTTCAGAGCGGAATTTTAAATAGCCAAAAGGGAGTTTAAAATTATTTTCTAAAATATGGCTTATATAACGATTTTATTTAAACTTTTCTCAATTATAGACCTCTACAATACTTCATAGGCGTTATAACGGGGAAAACTCGAAATTAGAGTTTTGACAAGTTTGAGTTTTCTAAAGTAACGGCACTAAAGCCCCTTCTCACTCTCTACCAGAAAGGCCCGGTACTTCTTGCTTTACATTCCAATACACTACGTCATGTCCTGTTGTATTACAAACCTCAGTCGTTTAAAATTCGAAAATGTTAGATTCTCTTGGCCTTGTCAGAGGAGATTAGAGCAATTTGTGAGCAAGACAAAAAACGATTACTAAGTTGACAGTATGGCTTCCCTCTCATTACGGGTCCATAAACCACGAGTCGCGCAATACATTAGTTGTCAGAGTGCAACGCTGTAAATGGGAAGTTAATTGTATTAACCGGTATTTCCATAAATCATACTCGAAATTGATGGCCCAATGCCCTGTCTCGTACAGCGCGAGCGTGGCTGTTTCCTCTTTATCCAATTTATTTTCATTATTATGCAGTAGTTAAATTGATTGGGGCGATATGGCAGGGTGTCTGGACGAGTCTGCCTTATCTCTCGTTGAGGGTATCGTAGAGATTTCGTAGTGGGAGATGTGTCGAAAAGGAATTTACAGGAAAACATTTAATTCCCTCAGTATGAAGAATGATTTATTTTCTTTGTTCTGAAGAGGTTTGGGATCATGGGCGCAATAC
This sequence comes from Psococerastis gibbosa, assembly GCA_963971405.1. NCBI lineage: Eukaryota > Metazoa > Arthropoda > Insecta > Psocodea > Psocidae > Psococerastis > Psococerastis gibbosa. The sequence goes on along the minus strand of OZ020491.1, from coordinate 20,361,526 downwards.
AGAGGGCCATTTTTGTTTTTGACGTGACAACGTCTAATAAATCGATGAGCGCTGGCTGGAATACTAGGTGCATGTACGAAAAGGGTGACGCGGTCAGTAACGCTGGTTTAAAGCAACTTTTTACGCAGATGTAGAAGGTCTCAATTTAAATTATGCCAGTGTCTTTTTATTTTTATTTTATTTATTTTTTGACCCGAGATCAAGGGGTTTTGAAGTTTTAAAAGAAGTAGTTTTCCTTATTCTAACGTATAAATGGGAATGCAAAAATCCTTACAGGACTAGGTATAAAATAGTCCTCTACTATTTGGGTAAACCAAATCATTAGAAACTAAGTATTACATTTTAAAAAATCCCTTTCGGCTCTGGCCGATAAGGTGTAGGGAGATTCCGCAGACCCTGCTTTTCCTCTACGCTACCTACGCTATGTATGTAATAAAAAATAAAATATACTTCATTATTTTCCCGACCACAACATCAACACACAAAAAACTCTTGTGCTCCAAACAATGACGACTATGAACTTTTACTTATTAAATTATTTTTACTTTGACTGGATGTCATCTTGAAATTTTTGATTAGTCGTAAAAAGTGGTGATTACCATTATTGTAGATAATAATACGGGCTTTCAGTCAGATTTTAATTCATTCCTCTGCGACCAATATTTTATTAACTGAGATATGAATTATATAAGGTTTCAATCGGCAAACTAAATAGTGGATATCTAGCTGGTTAACGAACTCGATCAAGGCATTTGTATGATCCATTTTTGTGCTAAGTTTCATTAAAATCGGTTAATATTTACGGAAGTTAGAGTGTTTCCTAAAATCGATATACATAAATACATACGTATACATACATACCTACATATATATGTATATAAACGTATATATATATATAACATTTTGAACGGAGGGTGTTTTTAGGCTTGGGGGTCATGAAATGAAAAGTTGTGAAGAAATTTTCCGGAAGCCGAAAATTGGTCGCCATCTCAATAGGTAGATGAATCTCCCTAAAAAATAGAACCGGCTGATTTTTGGGTGATCTTGAGGTGGCCAATATCTAAGGTCAGCTTCCCCTTAAATATTATGAATCTGGACGGCGTGCAGTAAGGGTCCACGCGATACCTCGTATTGCACGGTTGCATAATCATGAATCTGGTGGAATTTAAATTACAATGGAATTGTAATTAATTAATTGTCACAGTAACAATCTATTCTACTTTCATTTTGCGCTAATTAAGAATTCGTAATCATTGCGCGAACCCCAAGTCCCGGTGGAAGGTTTCACGGTGTAGCTCCTCCAATTTCACCTCGAATTTTTGAATTCTGCTCCTGCCTCGCAAAACCCACGGGCCGGCCCTGTATTTCTGTATTTCTCCACCCAACTTGGCTGCGACCGGTCCTAACCTAACCTTGTCAAAACTCATAATGTGTTCTTCATATAACATTTGCATGACATTAGCTGTGAGTCCGAATATGATTGGCTTGCAGCTCAGTAACGTGTGGGGGAGTGAGGTGTAGCATACATATTTCACATTACTAGTGAATAGCGAATTAGACCTTCCTATGCGATGTATAGGAACATTGTTTTTCAAATTTGCTGGCGGACGTACACGTACTGTTAAGTTGATAAGGAAGGATATGAGAATCCTGCAAACGTAATCGCCATCATTAATATTTCTATGTAAGAGCTAGTTAGCTGGTATCAGACTATTGCTTTCCTATTTATAGGTATAAACAAGGGCGGATCCAGCGGAAAATTTAGGGGGAGGGGTCACAATCACAAGCTTTTTCTAAGGCGGGGATTCCACCGACCTGCAAGTGCAAAATACAAATATGGTGACGTGGTAGCAGACAGCAGACATTCAAAACTTAGGCGGGGTTTCCACCGACCTCGCGTTGCAGAATGCAAATGACATTGACGGAAATTAGAATTTTTCTTTTTATAGAAATCTATTAAAATGTTTGTACTTAACATATCCCATGACGCCATTTTTTAATTTTAGTTTGTTTGTTTGTGATTTTACTCTATGATCATTGATCAATTTTAACTATGGCATAGAGTAAAACAAAAATTTCTGCCAATGTCATTTGCATTCTGCAATGCGAGGCCGGTGGAAACCCCGCCTAAGTCTTGAATGTCTGCTACCACGTCACCGTATTTGTATTTTGCACTTGCAGGTCGGTGGAATCCCCGCCTTAGTTTAAAAGTTAATTTTTTTTGTTGAAAAGTTGAGTTTTATTTAGGGGAGGGGGGGGGGGTCACAAGCTTTTTCTAAGTTTAAAAGGTAATTTTTTGTTGTTGAAAAGTTGAGTTTCATTCAATTTTTTTATTCATTTTACTCCTAGGTATCTTATGAATTTACTCATCTAGGGGGGGGGGGGTATTAGGAAAGCTTTATGATTACACCAGAATTACACATTACTCCCAAGTACAGGGGTGGTTGCTTTCCGATTTTTACGTTAGTGTGAGGAAAGCTTTGTGATGGTCAAAATGTTCGATTTCCCGATTTCAACGGATCACGTTTTGAGGAACCAAAAGATGTGGTTTTTACGAAATGTCTATCTGTCTGCTTGTGGGGGCTACTACTAAAGCGATTATTTTTAATCCTTGCCTGGGATTAAATATATAAACAACATAATATTAAAATGGAATGTGATATTCATAATTGTTTTGTTTACATTTTTAAGCCCAGAAATAAGTTAATACTAATCGCCATAGTACGCCATGTATGTCGATTTGTGGACAAACTACTTGGTGGATTTTGATGAATTTTGGCTTGTAAGTTCATGTCTCCGGATGATTTTTTTTATTTTGGAGTAACTCAATTTGGGGGGTGTCGCTCTTCAAAAACTAAAAAAAACTGTTTAAAAACTAGTTCATTCATTTTTTACACTCATATTTATTGTAGTCGTTATTAATGTCAACAAAACCCAAGGTTTGGTTCTGGGGGGGGGGGGGGGGGAAAGACTCAGTTTTCATGAAAAATTGCTAAAAAAAATTAACTTTTCGATGGAACCTTACTATGTATGGTGTCTAACTTCAGGGTTGTGGGTAATCCAATGTAGGGCTTCTTTCGTGACTTCGTGGAAACGAAACATAATGTGTAGAGTAGTAAAATTAAACAATTTTGCACAATTTCCACACAAAAAAAAAAAAAAAAAAAAAAAAATTAGTTACAGCTTTTTCGGTGTTACACCATCATCAGACTAACAAGTTTCTACCTAACATTAAGCTCTAAACCAATGGGATGGGAGGGGGGAGGGGAACAGTGGCGGCCAGCAGCCTGATCATGGCGATTATAATACCGGTATTTATTTAATCCCTTGGTATTAAAAATGTAAACAAGATAATTTTATAATGGAAAGTGCTATTCAAAATTTGTTTGTTTACATTTTTAATACCAGGGGATTAAATAATTACCTGTATTATAATCGCCATGATCAGGCTGCTGGTTGAGGAGTGGGGAGGGATGTATGAAAGTTATGTCAGTTACCAGATTGCAACCATTAAACAATGCTTTTTTTAAATTTCAATACACTAATCTGTCTAATAGCTTCCCCTTCCTACAGTCATGTAACATTTTAAAAGTTGAGAATTCCGAAGTGTGTCCTGAGGTAGTTAAATGTTCAGCGAAAGCGTTTAATTTTACTACTCTACACGTTGTGGATAAGGTGCAATATATTGACAATTTTTAATATAGTAATGAAATCATCAATAATAATAGAATGCCAAGTAATTGCCTTGTTCGGTCAGGGTCGCTAGAGTTTCTATATGGAAGAGATAGGACATGACAGCGCGCCAAAATATTTTTCTGAATCCTGATGCCACGTCTCCTTTTACCAGTCATTGAAAAAACGTACCATACCGTACCAAATATATTTTAGGCGGGCTTCTAGAACTCAAACGGTCACTATTTTCTCCTTTTGCGTCATCCTGAAAAAATTCACCCCGCGGCCCTGAGCGCGGGGCACGGAGGTCTATTATGGTGATGATGTCAACTGAAACTGTTTAAATCCCAATGTAACCTGGCTAATCCTTGTAGGCTTTGTCATTGTCTTCTCCATGAAAATTGGTAGCGGATAAGCAGTCAATTTGTAGGTCTCTGCGCACGTTGACATCCGCGGGCTCCATTCTCGTACGCGTGGTCGCCGGCTCCAGTCGCGCCCTTCCCCTTCTTTGTATTCACGCGCTCGCTGCTGCTGACTTAGTGCTAATCCGACTGTTTGTGCAGGGGGACATTAACGTTCATTTTCTCCTCCTTCCACTTCCACCGTCTTGTGCTGACTTGGATTTCCTCTTACTGCGACTTTTAGGTAAGCATTTCTCTGTTACGGGGGTGTATTTCCGTTGAAAATCTTGTGGGTCAACAGTAGCTGTGGTTAATTAAGCAGTTCTGTGGTGATGGAATGTGGAAAGAGCTGTTGTCTTTGATGTGGGACTGGAACGTGCTGGGTTTGAGTTGCAAATGAAGTTCCATCTACTTCCACCGTCTTGGATTTCCATTTTCTGCGACTTTTAGGTCATTTTTCTCCGTTCGAAGTGTGTTTACGGTTGAAAATCTTGTCGGGCAACAACAGCTTTGGTTGATGTTGCCAACGGACGTAGCGTGTGGGAATTGGAGGGGCTTGGTTCGAGTTCCAACCCTTCAAGGAAGTACTAACCTCCCACCATCAACTTCCATCGTCTTCAGTTGACTTGGATTTCCATTTACTGTGACGTTTATTTTTATTTTTCAGAGCTCTTAGGTGTGGGTGTTTTTTTTTAGAAATTCCTATTGGACAAGAGCAGTTTTGGTTGGTGTTGTGGGGTAACGCGCATAGCGTTTGGGACTTGGAGGTGCTTGGTTTGAGTTCCAACCTTTCAAGGAAGTACTAACCTCCCAACATCAACTTCCATCGTCTTGTGCTGGCTAGTATTTCCACTTACCTTTAGATATGTTTTTTCCCATTTCGGGTGTGTTTTCACAGGTTTTCGATAAAAAATCACAAACCAGCTGTATTCAGATTCGACGGCGGAGCGAGGGTGCGGTTCATTGATGCCGAAAGGTCAATGCAGGCTAACTGCCTACCTACAAAAATTACCGAAGCATTAGCAGCAAATCAGAGTACCGCCACAACGCGTTTTTGCTTTCCTATTTATACGTAGTATAAGGAAAGCTTTGTGATGGCCAAAATTTTCGACTCCGAGATTTCAACGGATTTGCATGTTTTGAGGTCCCAGGAACCAAAGAAAGTGGTTGTTACGAAATGTCTGTAGGTCTGCCTGTTTGTTCGTGGATTTCCGGGCAAACTACTCGGTGGATTTTGATGAAATTTGGAATGTAGATTCAAAAATATCATAACTCGGGATATTTTTTTATTTATTACGGGCTAACTAAATTTTGGGGGTTTTATTCTCAAAAAAACTAAAAAAAAAGTAAACCTATTATTTCTCAAAAAGGGCTTCAATGATTTCTTTTAAATTCACATATATTGTAGTCGTTGTTAATGTTAACGAAACCTGGTGGGTCTCTTGCCCCTTGATAGTTTCTTCTGGGGGTAAAAAAATAATAATGAGAGGGGATATCCAAGGCCGTAGGCCCAGGGTGTCCGGATTATTTACTATGAAATTAAAGTAATAAGTAGTGTTCGTCGGGTTAATAACGACTTAGGCCTCATATTTGGGCCCATAGAGCGACCCCGACTTGACTGTCCTATGCCCCAGCTCATAGGATAGTGGACCTCCTGATTATAGTGGATTCCGAACTACTTGGGAAACACAGTGAAGTCACACGATTAGTTCGGAGGTGACCAGGACAAGTCCTACCATGTTTCCCTACCGGCACTGTGCACATGACCAAGTTATCTGCAGCTTTGAACCTGCTCTGGTCCGCTGGATTCAACTTGGTATGGCGGCCGGCTACTACTATGAAATTACTCATATTATCTATTTACTAATTGATAAATAGGGAAGCATTTTCGAGTAAACTCGGACCGGTTTTTTGTACAAAGTAAATTTTCACAGGCATTATCGATCGTACAATATCCATTAAATTTTCAAAAAATTTCCTCTACATTTCAATATAATGGCATGTGGCCTTCACTAACACCAATCGGCCATAGTTCATAAACCCCTTCCTCGGGACTACCTACAACTTTTTTTTATAAATTAAATTCAATAATCTGTGTTATATCATATATCAGAATGAAAAAAAAATGTCTTTTGTTTGTCTGATATTTTTGACAGCTCTATTTTTCATGAGATGTATGAATGTATGATACACTTGCCCCTTCTGATTTTCTCTTAGGAGTGCAAATTCCTTCCGTTATTGGGTTATTTTACAAATGAATGTTTTAAATCAGCTAATTCGACTTGTATTGTCAGCAATTTCTGTTCCTGTTGCTGTCGTGGCGTGGTGAATTATTGATGGAGCGGTAGTCTCTAAAGTCCACAACCCTGTAGTGGCCTGTACTTGAATCCCAGCCTGTCTGTCAACCGTGTTGTTCTTTGAATTCCTGCCACCGACTCTAACGACCTTTTCTTGCAAATAATCGTTGTTCTACTATCACGTTCAGCCAGCTTTTTTCCTTTAAGTGGAATTTTACAAATGAATGTTTTAAATCAGCTAATTCGACTTGTATTGTCAGCAATTTCTGTTCCTGCTGCTGTGGTGGCGTGGTGAATTATTGATGGAGCGGTAGTCTCTAAAGTCCACAACCCTGTAGTGGCCTGTACTTGAATCCCAGCCCGTCTGTCAACCGTGTTGTTCTTTGAATCCCAGCCGCAGACTCTAACGACCTTTTCTTGCAAATAAACGTATCCACTTTTGTTATACTGTCACGTTCAGCCCGCTTTTTGAAAAATTTGATAATTTGCTTCAGCTTAGCTTTCAGAGCATATGCCTCCTTTAGGAGAAATGTTAGGTTAGCTGGTAGAGTAGCCCTTCGGGGCTAAGGCTCGCCTAATATAAAGACGTTTTTCATTTAATTTAATTAATTTCTCCCCATATCGTCGATGGTCCCCCAGGCGAACATGCGTCAAATCCTGGGAGACACGGAAGAACAAGTCAACGATGTGTTAATGTTCCTGTAGATTTCGGGAATTATAGTCCAAATCTGACTCAGATAGCATTCACACACTCACACACATACATAGAACTGTTTATGACGGTCCCTGGGCAGCCTCGTTGTCCAGTCCGCTCCTGATTGCAACTCGGAATTACACTGTAACGACAATGGTAGGCTCGGTGGGCCTATAAGCAAGCCCTAGCTTGCAGTAGCCCTTAAAACAAATTAAAAAAAAAAAAAAAACGTTCAGCCCTTTTTTCAACGAATGCCAATGATTGGCCTGGAGCTCAGGAGGAGAAGAGAAATTGTACCTCACCCAAAAAAATTGTGGTAGTTCACAATTAACTGCTCTCTCTCGCCTAAGTGGGGGAAAATTGTAAAATTCATGTACGTAAGAATAGATTCTTAATCACATATATGAAATTATTTAGCCCCGTTTCTGGGTCCGCCACTGAGACATAAACAATTTTTCTACTAAAGTTTCCCATTTTAAAGTAATGAGAAAAATTTGATAATTTGCTTCAGCTTAGCTTTCAGAGCATATGCCTCCTTTAGGAGAAATAAACTGAAATGAAAAAATTAATGAACCATATCACAATGTCGACCATAGAACTCAGTGAAAGCTGACAATTGACTTTTCATCGCTGTTGCTATGTTTGGGACGGGGGCAATGATTTATAAACCAGTGGAATAGGCTGAATCCATAAAAGAGGGAAAAGTTGTTGGGGGACAGTGAAAGTTCAAAATGACTGCTGCTGAATAATTCCACGGTTTACGTACAAATTTTTGCTGACAAAACTTTTACGGCCGCTTGAATAGATTACGTAGCCTGGGAGTATTCCAAAACGGTCTGTGACTAATTTAATTTTTAAACTGGGAATCACGGCTATGTAGTTAGGCAGCTTTTGTCAGGAAAAGTACTAAAACTTGGTCTGGCTCCAACTCCAATTATGATGCTTGAAAAATTTTATGATTTTTGAATTGAATTGAAATGACTTTATTGAAAGGCGAACAATATCTCGGTATCTCGGTATGTAAAAAAAGGTTAAATCGCGTACTAATAATTTAATGAACATATCCGATTAACCTCTTCAATCGTCTCACTAAGTAACTTGTGTCGAGTTGCGACACGTCTCTGACCGCAAGGTGTGTAGATACTCGTACAAGTACAAGTACGCTGACCACTTTGCCACCGAAGTCGCAGACTATAAAGTCTTGTTTTCATGCTAACTCTAAAAAAACGATTGTATATTATTAATAAGTACTTAAAATTTAATTTTTTATTTTATTTTACTCCTGTGACCCAGATTCCTATCAATTGGCGCTAAATCAATTAATAGATTGCTCCAACAGTTCTAAAATTTATCCCATTCCAATGTGTGAGCCTCAGAAACATATCGTCTGATGTATTTGACAACTCTATATTGATATTTCAAGTGGTATTTGACTTTTACACTTTACGTTACCCTCTCCGACTGTCTCTTTAGATAATATGTCCTGTAGAAAATTGGCAGCCCAGAATGTAATACTTCTTATTTTTTATTTAATTAACAATGCAAGATATTAAAGATTTGGCTCATTTTAATTATTGTAGAAGACTACTTCATGCATCATATACAATACTAGGGTATTTTTAATTTTTGGTACCTTAGCTTTTTCATAAAACTGATTGAGAGCTAAAATATCACGTAAAATAGATAGGCTACCATGAAAAAATTACAAAACAGGACAGGACATGCAGAGTAATGGTACGGACTCTGACTTTCACCCGAAAGGTTGTTGGTTCGAGTCCTACACTTCCTACATTTTCTGGATATGCTTCGGAGGGCATGTAAAGCAGGCGGTCCTGGGCCTTCCTAGTTGAGTGTAAGAGAGGGCTTTATAGCCCTAACTCCGCTGGTTGACTTAGTAATAGAACAAAAGTCCTTATATACTTATTTTATTTATTTTAAAACCCTATATACCCTATTATATTTCTATTGTCAACCTGCACCGGTTGGAGTCTGAAATGCACAAGCTAAAGCTAGCTTAATATTGATAACATTTTGTCAGACCTATGCAAGGCTTATGGTAACCATGCCCTATGCTTTAGAGGCACAGAAAACGTGGTCAATTGGAGGGGGTGAGGTAGCCCTTGAATGCAAGATTACCTCAACTCAGATGTGGACGATGTGGTTGTAACATTGCAGAGGGTGAAAAGGTGGAAAGGAAAGGAAAGGTCTGTCACGAAAAGCAAGTAAAAAAAGGTTTTAGATGTATTACAAAGATACCTATAATACTTCGATCGACTTCGATGGCCAGGTGGTAGCGTGCTTGTACTTGTGCGAGTCTCTACACGCCATGCGATCGGAGACGTGTCGTAACCCGGCACACGTACCTATTAGGTAACTTAAAAAAAAAACTTAAAAAACTTTCAAACTGTTATTTATCAATCAGATAATCAAATCGCGTTGAGTGAATCTGTTTTTTTTTGTTTTTTTTTTGTTTTTTGTTTTTTTTAAACTAAAAAAGCCGCATTCGGCAACTCGAAATGCCTTTAGTCTCTGTTGAGTTAGGTACTCGTAGCAGACGCCTCCGGGCTCCCCCAGTGGGGACGACGATAAGCCTCCTCAAGATGTTACATGTTGCGCCAGAAAGGTGTAGATGGAGGTTCACTATTTATTCCCGTTTTTCCTTTTTTGGAACATGCAATACGTTGACAATTCAAATTTTAATAATGATCTACAGCTCTTTGAATGGAAGCTATCTAAAATATCAAATTAACGGGTAATAGACGATAATTAGACACTCAAAAAGCTTTAATTCCAGGCATCAACATGACGTTTTGTGAGACTTTGAAGTGCATTATGTACGTAGGCTCTTCTGTGCTATTGAGTGAAGGCTCCTGCCGCAGGCCGTGTTCGGTTTTCCCAAACTTGCGCATTTGAAGTATCGGAGAAATCTAAGTAGGGATTGTTGGTTTCCCCGTCAAGAGTTTTTGGGAATTTGTCGTAGGTGGTTGTGCTGGTTCTCCCACTTGCGGGTCTGTGGCTTTAGTGAAACTTTTAAAATCTAGCTGGCAGCTTAAGTTTATTTGGTTGAATATTCTGTGTGGGAGGGCACTTCAAACGGTGATGCTGCTCTTTATAATGGTGGGTTCCACCATAAGAAAGTGGCAACCCTCGACTCAAAAATGCTGTTTAAATTAACACTTTCAGTGAGGCTTTTTGAACAACAATTTTTTTTTAGTACGTTTCGTAGTTAAGTGGTCCATTATGTCCTCCTCCAGAGTAATTTATTAATATATTAATTCCTTAGACCTTAATGTTTCCATAGATGAGGTAGATGTAGTACTTCACTAAGTCCAATATTACCTTCGCTATTATTTCTTAAAGGACTATTGATGGACGCAGGTTTATTGCATTGGTCAATTGGACCTTGTCCCGCATCTTTATTATTATTCGGTCATTATTGGTGTTGTTTCCACATGAAAGTTTGCCTTTGGCATACTGGTACATGTTCTTGATTTCAACCTACACCGGCTGGCGGCAACAGGTGACGATGGCAGACTAAGACATGCTCCCCATTGACTTGTTAGAGTCATGAGCACATTTACCCAATTTCGCTGTGCAACAGGTCTAATGAGCGTTTTGTAGTCTTATCTTAGTTGCTCTTGATATAAGCCTGGATGTAATTAGGCCCCTTATTTGGAAATAGGCAATATTAGCGGCTTTGATTCTGCTCTTGATGTCTACTGTTATTCGTTCCTCTCGGTTACTACGGATCCAAGGTATCGGAAGACTTCCACTCCAGCTCGAAGGTAAGATCTCCCGCTGTAACCTGAAGTGGTTGCTACGGAGGGTTTCTGCACAATCTCAGGTACTTCGTTTTTTCCGCGTTGATTTTCAGCCCGATCTTCCTTTCTAATACCCGTATATTCTTGGCGTCGTTGACAGGAAGGTTCCAGGTTTCTGAGCCGTATGTTGTAACCGATCTTAAAAGGTTTTTTTTTATAGATGTTTAGCCACCGCCTCCAATATGGCATGATAACGTAAGATTTCGTTTGAAAAAGTTAAAAAATACCTGGAGATACGGAATGGAGCATTTCCAAGGAGGTAGATCGAGTTTTTCCGTAATCCGCCCCCTGCTTTTCTCAATTACCTACCCGGAACATCATTTTAACAATTTCCTGTTCTTTCGTTATGCTCTGCCCTTGACGTAAGTTTAAAAGTTTAAAAGCATTTTTATCGTGTCTTCATTGTATTAGGTGATACAACCTAACTAACATGCCTGCTTTCAAGGATAAAATTACCCAGAAGATTGAATTTTTAAGTTTTTGCTTGAAACAAGGAGCTGAGGAGAAAATTTATTAATTAAAATACTCCAGCTGTAGGGTTTTGAAACTTTTTCGGGCGATTATTTTTTCATTAGTTTGACTTCGCTAAAGTCTAGAAATCGGGAATGATGTTGGCCGTATTCCCGAGATTAAGGAATTTGGTAAATTTGGAGTTTTTTTGACGAGTTTAACTTGATAATACCCATTTTTTACGGTTAATCGCATACAAACGATTTAATGAATGCATCTGAACCTCTTCAGTCGCGTCACTAAGTATATAACGCCATACTTGTGTTGAGTTACGACACATCTCCGATCGTATGGTGTGAAGGGGCTCGCCCAAATACAAGCACACTACTACCTTGGCACCGAATTTGATAAATTTTCTTGCATTTTTTGAATTAAAAATTGTCAGGGGTTGGAGAAATAACCAATGATGTAGGCGTGGAAGAGCAAAGAAGGGTTACTCTTGTTTACCGTTAGTTTTAGATTAAAATAGCTTGAAAACAGTGGAGGTTGTTAGCCCTGAAAAATTGATGCAGTAATGAAATATTTATGATTGAAGTATTTTTTGCGGGAACAGACAGAGCCGCCATTTTGTTACCTGTGTGTTAGTGTTGCATAGGCGGCTATTCTACTTGTCAATATTCCGTCATTTGTGCATCAATGATGAGATTTTTGTTTTAATGAAATTATTATGGCGATATTGTACTTAACTTATCTATTATAAATTATGTTGTAATATGGTAGAGACTTATTATTGATGCATAAACGACGGAATATTGACAAGTGGAATAGCCGCCATATGAACTTCTTGCTAGCGTCAAAATGTAAACATCAGTTTTCTTATTTCCTAACCTCCCTGACGTTTTAGGGGTTGTCTGGATATTCTGATTCCCTTAAAATCTACTTAGCTTACAATATTAGGCTAGATAATATTTTTTGACGAAAGTTTTGTAAGTTAGGTCAGGTAGGATAACATTTTGCTTGGCTGTATTATTCCTAGCCCTCTTCCAGATCCTTATTGTATTTAATTAATATTGTTGTTGTGCTCCCTTGATGTTAGTGATATTCCGTACATTATGCTTTAATAATGTGGCCCATTGTTAACATATGTAACCATGAACAGTTTAAATAGGTATTCACCTTAAAACTGTGTTGTGGTAAATACGTTTTTTGTGGTAATGTAGCTTTTAGCCCCTAAGTGTTTTACCCTTTTGTGCTCGGGTAGGCCTGTTGGCCTTGGAGCCCTTGTACAAGGTACAAGTATGATCAAACCCGTATAATTTATTTACCCTGTGGTTTACTCAAAATCTGTTTTAAATGACCTCACATGCTAGAAGCAAACTTCGTACTACGTTACGCCAAGACATATTATTGCAAGTTTGGAGGCTAAAAGGAGTATGCATTATTTCTGTACATTTATTGCTTTCCAATTTATACGTAGTATAAGGAAAGCTTTGTGATGGTCGAAATTTTTGGTTCCGAGATTTCAACGGAATTACACGGTTTGAGGTCCCAGGTGGTCTTACGAAATGTCTGTCTGCATGTCTTTCTGTATGTCGGTCTGTCTGTTCATCTATTTCCGGACAAACTATTCGCCCGATTTTGATAAAAATTTGCATATAGGTTAACAAAAATCATACCTCGAGACCATTTTTATTTTATTTTGGGCTAACTCAATTTGGGGGGTTTTATTCTAAAAAAAAACTAAAAAAAAAACGTCTAAAAAATTATTTCTAAAAAACGGCTTCAACGATTTCTTTTAAATTCACATATATTGTAGTCATTATTAATGTTATCGAAATGCGGGGGGTCGCTTACCCCTTGTTGGTTAGTGCTTTCCTATTTGTACGTAGTATGAGGAAAGCTTTGTGATGGTCAACATTTTCGATTCCAAGATTTCAACGGATTTACACGTTTTGAGGTCCCAGAAAGTTTTTACGAAATGTCTGTCTAACTGTCGCTCTGTCTGTCACTCTGTCTCTTCATCGATTTGCGAGCAAACCACTCGCTGGATTTGGATGAAATTTAGCATGTAGGTTCATAAAAATCATATCATTTTCATCATTTTTTTTATTTTGGGCCAACTCAATGTTGGGGAGTTTTATTTTTGTCTTGCATTCCTTTTTTATTGAAAAGAACAGGGTGTACCACTCTGCACTGGACATATAGGCTAAACCTAAGTCCTGTTAAGGGTAGAAAGAATAGTTAATAGTTTTAAGGAGATATATGACGTTCCCTCCCGCCAAAAATATTTATTTGAATTGCTGTTGCCACTCGCTTCGTCGTCTTCGACCAATTAGAGCACGCCTTGCAAGGCCACGAGGGAATTTTTTGTTGTTTCAATGTGTCCAAGGAATGCCCCATCTTTCCTATTTATAACCCGTTAACGGTATCTTCTAGAACGCTCATAAAATATGGAGTGAAGTACACACACTAACTGATCATTAAAACTCCATTACAATGTCTCTCAAGTGTACATTGTATGATTATATTATATTGATTGATTGATATCGGAAATACCGCATTTTCTGTATTTTCATATTGTTTTTGTGTCTTTATGGGTTAGTGTACTAAAACAATATCAGCCTTACTGTATGCAGTGTGTAGCAGAAGCTACATCAGCCGCATTTCATGCATGCCAGCGTATATTTACAAAACTCATAGGTTTTCACTTGTCCCATTTAAACATACAAGACACGTTTTATAGCGTGTTTTTTTACAGCTTGCACGTGGTTCATATCATTCTGGCGAAACTGGTTTATGTACAATTTGCCCGCCAATGATAATACTGAAAATAATATATTTTTGTTTCCTTAAAAACAGCGGCTCTCTTATTCTTGGAAAATTAAACTCGTTCCGTCTCGAAGTCTCGGGTTTCTGTAGTTAAGAGTCGAAAATACGTGAAATCTTTTATTTTTTTAGTTTCTTTGAAAGCAGTAGCAGCTCCTGGTATTTTAATTTTTTCCGCGTTTTAACCCTCACGGGGGTTGACGCTACGGCATTGTCCCTCCAAAAAGCCTTCTGATAATGGGTTAATTGAAAGGTTCTCCCAAAATTCACCCACTGAAAATAAAAACAATTTTCTCTTTTCTTTCTCTCTGTCTTGTTTGGAGGGGGTGAGTTCTTACAATATATCTGTCTGGTTCTTTCTAGGCAGCCCTTCTCCAGTTTCCTGGGAAGATGATGATACATAGTGTGGCCATCACTCATACCGGTTGGTCCTAGTTGTGGAACATGATTTGTTCCAAAAAAAAAAAAATTTGTAGTGAGGTTGTCCGATAAAAAGATTACAATAACTGCGCATCAAGCAGTGTTATTGAGGACCATATACTATGTGTACTAATGCAGAGGAACATTTCTACTGAAGAATCAGAACTGATAACCCTCCGATCAATATTTACTGTAAAGTATTACAATTAAAAGAACCGGTCCGAGTATACTCGAACATGCTTTCCAATTTATCAATTAGTAGGGAGAGAATATTATGATTAATTTCATGGTAAATAATTTTCCTATGGTTACATTTCGGATATCACGCCCCCCCCCCACCCCCCGTGATATCCGAAATCGTCCACCTGACGTCACTAGATGTGACGTAAATTCTAGATTGGACAGACCAACACATTACCACACAGCAATAATGGCAGGGCACGCAATGCATTTGAGCGTGAATTTGCTTTCATTTTTTCAAAAAAAAATTTTTTGCACAAAACCAAATAGTTTTTTGGGAAAGCAAACTGTCCGGTTTTGTTACTCAATTTAACTTCTAAAACATGCCTGAAGGTAGAAATCATCGATAGAAAGGTTTCACAGAAAAATTATTTTTTAGTCTTTTGTCATTAAAATTAAGTTATTTTTATTTTTTTTTACCCCCAGAAGCAAACTATCAACGGGTAAGCGACCCCCCGCATTTTGTCAACATTAATAACGACTATAATATATGTGAATTTAAAAGAAATCGTTTGGGGCCGTTTTTGAGAAATAATTTTCTTAAGAGTTTTTTTTTGAGTTTTTTGAGAATAAAACCCCCCAAATTGAGTTAGCCCAAAATAAAAAGAAATGGTCCCGAGGTATGATTTTTGTGAACCTACATGCCAAATTTCACCCAAATCCACCGAGTAGTTTGCCCGGAAATCGATGAACAGACAGACCGACACACAGCCATTTCGTAAAAACCACTTTCTTTGGTTCCTGGGACCTCAAAACGTGTAAATCCGTTGAAATCTCGGAATCGAAAATTTCGACCATCACAAAGCTTTCCTTATAATACGTATAAATTGGAAAGAAATAATGGATATTGGTGTTGGTTGTTAGTGGAAATGAGGTTAAAATAAGTTCATTTAATACGTACAACGATACGTTTTTGCAATATTCAATGAACTATCCGAGTAATACGGGTTACTATACTGTAAGGTATACTACAATAAATACATTTTCATTTATGTTAGTTACGTTGCAGTTAAATTTAACCCCTTTAACACATGCTGCCATAACCCGTTGTAGTGTAGGTGAGCCAACTCTAGAGAGTGGGTAAAATTTGTAATAACTAGGTTTGCGGAACAATGACTAAAGTTAAACTTGCTCATTTCACGTGAAATAGACGCAAACCTCTCCACCTTTGACAATATTATCAAGCACGCACACACCACATACACCCAAAATATTGACTTTCAGCTTCCTGACGTAATATTTCCATCACTCCCCCCCCCCCCCCCCCATGCCATCCCTTCCAAGTTTGCCTTTCGTGTTTGCGTTTAATTTTATTTTACAACACAACTCGCTTTTTAAAGCGCCATAAACTAATAAAAACCCGTTTTAAAATCTCGTTAGTTGAAAACCCCTTGCCCTGTAAGGTTAATTACCCACCAACGTATCGTGCGCATCGGCCGCGTTGCCCATAAGTGAAGTGTTAAAAATGAGTGACCATTTTTCTTCTTTCTTTGTGACACTAAAAAAATACTAGGCCCAAATAACGGCGTACTTTAAAATTAATTGTTGTATTAAAAAAGGTATGCCTAATTTTTATGGTCATATTAGGCAATGTTTTTGGAGTTGAAGGCAAATTAACGGGGTACATATTAAGTCATTTTATTATTATTATTATTATTTGTTTTATTGTTATTTGTATTATAAGGGTATAATTGTTAATTTATAAATATATTCCTTCGGCGCAGGGGAGTAACGACCGAAGAAGAAGAAGAAGAAGAATTATTAAAAACAAATGATCCACAAATGACAAAATTTTAACAGATGGGTGAGTTAAAAGCGGGTATAAAAAGATGGCTGGTCAATGGGAGTTAATAATAATAATAAAAACTGACATTAAAATAACAAGTAAAAACAAAATAAAAATAAAATAAAATAAACATTATAAATAAATAACAAAAATAAATGATTAAGCCTTGTTTAGCAGCACTGTATGAGTCTTTTGTCCCAAAGAAGCTCTAGCTTGGGGATGCGGGATGGTATTATTATGTATTGTATTTTTGTAATATATGCTCCTTGTCCAGGGTATACTGAACAAGGAAAAGAAAGAAAGAAGAAAAATAATAATAATTAATAAAATATGGAGTACCTCTTAAAACAATTAAATTGGCGTACCATGCCCTGGTTGAATACATAGTAAGCTACGGTGTAACAGTATACTTCAAAGATAGAAATACATACACCTACAAACTAGAAATGATACAAAAGCGTATAATAAGAAACATGTTATCAATTAAAATCAACAAGAAATACAAACAATACGAAGAAAAATTCAAACATGCTAACATTCTGCCAATAACGAAACTATTCAAGTATAAATTAATAAGAGATCACTATTTTAAAAAAGAATACCAAATAGATGATAAAGGGAAGTACAATACAAGAAACCCAAAAAAGCTTAAGTTTGAGATAACATATAACAAATACGGAGAGAGATTAAACAAAGTACTTATACCAAAGATATTTAATGAACTTCCTCCACAAATGACAAAATTTTAACAGATGGATGAGTTAAAAGCGGGTATAAAAAGATGGCTGGTCAATGCGAGTTAATAATAATAAAAACTGGCATTAAAATAACAAGTAAAAACAAAATAAAAATAAAATAAAATAAACATTATAAATAAATAACAAAAATAAATGATTAAGCCTTGTTTAGCAGCACTGTATGAGTCTTTTGTCCCAAATAAGCGCTAGCTTGGGGATGCGGGATGGTATTATTATGTATTGTATTTTTGTAATATATGCTCCTTGTCCAGGGAATACTGGACAAGAAAAAGAAAGAAAGAAGAAGAAAAATGTTGCATCATCTATAGCGTTTCATGTGCGAGCCCCCGACAAGTTGATGAACTTGGGGGACCCACAGGTTATTTGTATTATACAATGGTATAATTGTTTACTATTTTTAAATATATTCCTTTGACGCAGGGGAGTACCGACCGAAGAAGAAGAAGAAGAAAAAGAAAACACAGCTGAGAAATGAAGACACTTTGCGACAGACTATCCCTATAACGCATAACAATGCATTATATGCAACACATTTTATGAACAGCCTTGAAAAATATACAGTATTAAATATTAAATTAAATAACTAGATTGAGCCTTCGTTTGATATTACTATGCGGCATTACAAAAATAAGCTGAAATATGAACTGCTTATTAAGTAAAGAAAACCTTACGGTATTTTAATAACGAATCAACTCAACCGTAAGAAAGCATTGCGAATCTTATTATTGTCAGCTAAGACGCATTATGGAGTTATTTTTAGAGGAAAATAATTTCGAAGGTAAGGTAATAACGCTGGGAAATATTACGAGATGCAGTGGACGTCTTCATCCCCCTGTCTAAAGATCTTCAAGGGAGAAATGAAATTTTGAGAAATTGAGGAATATTTCAACTTCCCAAAGGAAAATATTTGTTACACCACTACGTCCCATACTCGATAGTTTCTCGCACAGTAGGGGGCAGCATGCTATGAAGAAAATTAGCACCCTAAAATTTGTTGTTTTAATTGACTTTTTATTTTTTAATTAATTAACAAAGCAATTTATTAAAGATTTGGCTCATGTAAGTTGCAGAAGACTACTTCATGCATCATACAGGTATAATAGGAAATATTAAATTTTTGGTTCTTTCATAAAAACCAGAGGGGCCTAAAATTTCGCGTAATCTGGGATTTTTGGAATAACTACTAAACCGAAAACTAAAAATTCCCGAATTTATCATGTTCGAAGTAGTCTTCTACAACTTAAATGAGCTAATGAAATAAAAAATAAAAAATATTTAATTTTGGGGTGCAAATTTTCTACGTGGCACAAAGTAAATACTTACAAAAATGAGAAAGGAAAAAGAAGAAAGAAAATGTACTTTTAAAATTACATCAATCATAATCAATGCATAATAATGCCCTTTTTTGGTTGACAGATAGACAAAAGAAGGTCACGAAAAACTTGGGAATATACAGGGCAAGATACTGTTTGCAGCAAGAACTCATCTAAGGTATCCCCGAAATTTTAAAATACTATACACTTGAACGATGAATATGTTTTTTCCTAAGACTTTTTTTAAATCTTATTTATTGTTTGTCAATAGTACGAAAAAGCAAAATAACTTTTAATTAACTCCATTATTGGCGATTAGGCGGCTATTCCACCGACTAATTTGCTTCACTAAACGTGGTAGCTGGCATCATTAATAAGTCTACCATATTATAACTTAATTTATAATAGATAAGTTAAGTATCTACATAATGCTGTTCAAAGGGTCCCCAGACCTATGTCAGCTCAACCCTCTAAATCTGCATAATAGTCTCCTCAAAACAAAACAAACAAAAAAACTCAAAACACAAGTGAAGCAAATTGGCCGGTGGAATAGCCGCCTTAGTATTAACTTACTTCTGGGGTTAAACATGCGAACAAAACAATTTTGAAGTGTTTCCATTCTACAATTGTCTTGTTTACATTTTTAATCCCAGGTTAGGATTAAAACTAATCGCCATAATGTACCCACTGGTCCTAAACTCTTAATCCAAGAAACATGGCGCGCTGTGACCATTTTTTTTAAAGGCTGCCTATATGGTACCGAAAAACCTCCGTACTGCTCTGTCTGAATTTTTTTACACGTGGCTTATCCCTGCCAGCTATGTGGATAGATCATTCTGTAAAATGCATTGCCACATAAATACACTCAATTTCCCGCATCTCATTTGATTTGATTTGGTTTGTTTGACTCTCTTTGGTGGGTCGCATTACGAAAACGTTTATGAACCGCTGCCTTACTTTGCCAGTTATTCATTTATTGCATTACAAACGGTTTGGAAGTACAATGAGTTGTAATTTTCATCCCTCTAGATTTACAAAAAAAAAAATTCCTTTCAACCCTATAGTGACCAAAGACTGGGTGGTGAAACCTATAAAGTGAATAATTTTATGGACGAGCGTCACAGTTATACGAGGTTTTTAATGGATCATAACTCCCTGAAGTATGGGATCATTTTATTCCCCCCATTACGTTTGGCGGTGTGAAACTGTGCAATACATAAATATTGTGAGCATTGAGAGCTATACCGGGAAAATACGTTAAGGCAATTATTATCAAAATATACATAAATTTCAATGTGTTTTATTTGAGAAGTTCAGAAGTGAGAAGAACCCTAGCTCTACGTTAAAAATTTCATGTGAAATTTAAAATGTTAAAATGTAATGCCAAATCTAGTAAAAGGCTTTCTGAGATGCGCGAAATTGACACGAGTATGGACAGATACAGACGGGGTAACTACCACTAGCAGATCTAGAAATTTTTAGAAGGGGGGACTGAACTAGTGGTTGGAAAGCCTATAGTCAGGAGGTTTATGATAGAGTGAAGACTTTTATGAAAGTGCGTTTTATGAAGTGTAAGAGGAGGGGGGGGCTTAAGCCCCATTAGCACATAACTGGATCCGCTGGTGGTAGCTGCCCCCCCCCCCTTAATTTAGTCCGCTCTACTTTAATCGATACTACAAATATTAGGCTAGTACTTTTTTGACCCACTACTACCCCCCGACCCCTAATGGGCTGGATCCGTCCCTGGACAAAAGATACCTCGCGTGAATCACAAGCATAGTACGCTATCGCGCACAGTATTGCTGTGTCAGTGGTCGGCTGCTATAGACAGGTTAGCGGCTGTGGATTAGGATTGAGCCACTTTGCTTAATAAGCTAATGGATGGAAATTGCTGGTCCTTGTCTGAGCTGCCATTACTATTCTTTACACATTCTAAATCACACGCCATGACATGTTGTATTCACTTGGGAAATTGTCTTTTTGTTTGTGTCTTCTGCTGGGATTCTTCCCGCTAAACTAGTTTTTTTTTTAACATTTCGCTTTCAATCTGAACTGCTTGCTTGTTGTGGTTACCTAATACAAATATTTCTTTTTTTTTTCAGGTAAGCTGATTATAATGTAATTTCCAGTAAATCTGAGCGCCATGTCACATGTACAGTAAGTCAATTAATTGCATTTATTCTGGAGAGTTAATTCCCTGCAGCCTGATGACCCTTTACCCCTACTTGCTTATTTAACAACAACAGAGTAATGGCGGATCCACAGGGGGGGTCACGCCCCCCTAAATAAATAAATTAATGGGATAATATAAATAAATAAACAAAATGTGACGAAGCAGTAGAATCTGGGATGATAGGCTGTGGTACTTCTGAGTGCGTACTTTCAAACGTTTCGTCAACATCTGCGGTCGACATCTTCAGTGGAACTTCTAAGATTGCCGCAAGAGCGAGTTGAGTTTCGTGACGAAGCAGTATAATCTGGGAATCAGTTGATGCTGAACCTCCGATATACAATCTTAGAAGTTGATGTTCACCGCAGATGTTGACGAAACGTTTGGAAGTATGCTTTCAGAACGACCACGGCCTATCATCCCGGATTCTACTGCTTCGTCACGTAACTCCGGCCGTGAAAGCCTTTGTAATTATATAATAAATAAAATCCTGGAAAAATAACAACAAAAGAAAAAGAGGGAAAATAATAATACCGTAGTACAGTGGTAATGCAATGGGTTAATTGGAAGAGTGGGCCGAAAGGCCCAAAATTCGCCCATATGGAAAATTAAGAACAATTTATTTATTTATTTCTTACAGTATATCAATCACTCATTCATTCACTTTCACACATCACTCCCCAGAAATTGTTTGCGGGTTGTCCTTAATTTTCCCAAATGATCCTGTGTCCTTGTTTCTTCTGGCAAGGAATTCCAAAACCTACAGGTGTGTTTACGGCTAAGGAGAGATTTAAAACCAATCTTTTGTCCTGGGCTGTTCCCTGACAAATTTAGTGAATTTATAAATTTATAAATAACTTTGGTCTAAGATTCTCTGGAATAGTCTAGACGTTAAAATTATTTATATTGTAGAGAAAAAAATTTAAAGTTGACAGAGTGTACTTAGCACATTGTTTTCATTAAATCGTCAACCTAGAGGTATTTTAATTAATTTGCAGCAGGCAGCTGTGGAGGCGTGGGCAACGGCGCTTTGGGGGGGATTTTTTTTTTTTCATCTTGCTTATAAGAAATTCTTGAGTGAAATATTTTTAATCGATGCGATGTTGCTCAAAGTTATTGAGGCAACCTGTTGCCAACTCATTGTTTTGAAGGGAAAGTTTCCGTGTCGGAAATTCAAGACAGTGAATTTGCTTACTTCGGGTTAATGTCTTAAGTTTTCGGCATTTTGACAGGTTTGAAATTTATTTGATGTAATCGAAGACTTTCTACGCTGCTTTGTTTCTAAATAATGAATTTTCGTAGGCTGACGCTTTAAGCGGATTACTTGTTTTATGGTATTACTGGTTTTAGTGAAAGAAAGAAGTCTTAATTTTCACATTTAGCGAATTTTGGGTCTTCTGGCAGTTAAATAAATAATGACTTATTTTTTAGTGAGACCACCCTAGTGGAGTTAAGGTTCTCTCTTACACTCAACAGCAAAAACAGTAGTACAATTTAAAATGCCATTTAAGAGTGTACAGCCCGTAGGAAAGTACTTTTTATTTTTTATTTAATTAACTAATGATTGATGAGCCAAATCTTTAATAACATGCTTAGTTAATTAAATAAAAAGTATTAAAGTTCGAGCTGCCAATTACACTCTTAAAATCAAATTGTGAATAAATCCTAATATATTACATTAAATAAATTAATAATAAATAATATTAATAGTCCCGACTTTGCACTTGCCTGTTGCGATTAATTTTATAAGGTTAAAATTAAAATGGTACCTCATAACGACATTGAAGGTGGCACAGTCCCAAAAAAAGAGTAGTAATGTAGACTCCTACTTTCACCAGATAGGTTCTCGGCTCGAGTTCCACACTTGCTAAAGTTTCTAGCCATGCTTCGGAGGGCATGTAAAGCAGGCGGTCCCGGGCCTTCTTAGTTGCGTATTAGAGAGGGCCTTATAACCCTAACTCCACTAAGTTGGATTGTTATAGAAAAAAGGCATTATTTATTTAAATGAGTAACGTGCATGGGATATTTATAAATATCCTTAATAATGTGTGTATTATATTTCTCGCCAAATTGGGGTAAATGATGTTGCAGCTCAGAGTAAAAATAAAATGTAGAAATTAAATTTAAAAAATAACGAAATGTAAAAAATAAAAATAGATACTACTGTGCTGCATGTTCACGTAGATACCTATAGTAAACCATACGATCCTTGATTTCCATTAGATTTTGAAAATATCAAATTCTCATTGTTTCCGTTTTTAACGAGCTGACAGAAGAGCATGGAAAATTACTACTCTTCTGCTTGTTTTTCTGTTAGGATTTCTGGGTGCCGCATTAGGATTTTGCAAACTTTCTCTGCGGCATTCATAAATTTTGGTTTTCGGTGGACTTGCATCTTTTTGTTAATCTGGAGGACTAGTAAAATTGCCCCTGGATTTCTATATAGTAAAGATCGACATTCAAGTGCGCCAAAAAGATTTTTTTTTTTAATCCTGGGGCAACCTGCAGCCCAATCATGGCGATTTGGGATTATTATGATACCGGTGTTTAATTTTTAATAACGTAGTAGTAATAAGGTGTCACGTGACGATGTTATAATATGCGCGGAAATTCAAATTAATAAATTTTTGGAATGCAAGAAAATGGTTGCATTGTTTTATGATTGTAGGAAATAGCTATAATGAACATTAAAATGTGCAGATAGAATTTTGAAATATAATAAGAATTCTAATTAATGTGTCTACATCTAAGGGAGAAAAAATTCAAAACTAACCAGAAATATTAATTTATCAATTTAAATTTCCCGCGCATTTATTTATTATTTTGTCCTCACTGGTTACTCCACCAAGTGAGGGAAATATATTGAAAAAAGTACGTTACAAAGAGGATATCGGCGCAGGTACCTCCGGATGCAACTTCCAATGAGGCCCCGGGCCCAAACAAATACATGATATAACTATTTTCCCGTTTCCCGTTTGTTACGGGTTTAATTCTAATATATATATATAGTACATAGGTAAGGTAAGGTATATTGTATATAATAAGGTAAATAAGTAAATTATAATATAACTATAAAAATTAATTAAATTAATTAAACAATCATTATAATTATACTATATAAAAATTATAAGTATATATATATATTATAAAAAATGATAAGGTAAATTAATTTACACTCATTTGCTTAAAATAATTGAATAAACCCCGGTATTGTAATAATCCCAAATCACCATGATCGGGCTGCTGATGCCACGTCTCCCATGCATGACCCATTTTTGATGAGCTCGAATATCCCATCTCTCCTATATAAAATTCTAGGTGCCTCATGCTTTGTAATACGGAGTAGGACAAGTCTGTTGTCCAGTGATGGACCTGAGGGCAGACAAAGGCTTGGTTCGACTTGGGAATAAACCGAACTCTTAGCCAAACTTTTCAAACCCTAATTCCAAATCAAGCTCGACAAGAAGATTAGACATGTCAAACTTGGAAAAAGCTTGGCATGGTCTCGCATTTTCCCCTAGAAGTGTCCAAGATGCCCCCCCCCCCTGCAATTGACGTTAAAAAGTGAACGCTAAGGGCTGCTCCGACTATCCTTCTGTTGATTAATGAAATGCATAGGAAAGAACAGGTCCGATACGATTGGATTGAACCCGTCCATGCTTTCCTAATAATCATTGCAAATTGATAAATAACACAATATATAAGTGGTTCTATTTATCTCTAGACTCCAGAGTAAATAATTGTCCTGCGAATTTATATGCTTATAATAAAAAGATCCACTATCCGAAATTGTTTAAAAAATGGGAAAAACTTTTGTAGTATATCGCAGTGGAAAGCAGAGAGTTGCTCTTTTTTTAACCCGAGAAAATACCATTGCTTAAACTACAAAAGCAAAAGCAATAACTCGGCACATAACAATGGCTACGGTCAGTTACAATTTTCTCTCTAACGCGCTTGAGTGGATTTAGCTCAATACGCATTTGCATATTGAAAAATCCGGGTGCTTTTCCCGACACAAAGATTTCAGATCAAATCTAACTCAAGTTATATTACCAGGATTACAAAACTTGCAAAGTACCGTATTCTATTACCCTATAAAATGATTTTAACCGGAAGCCGTTTAGACTAAAGGTAATCAGGTTTTTTTTTCAAAATGTCATTTGGAACGTGTACTTTTTTTGACAAAAGGAATAAAAAAGTATCTACGTTGAAATTGAAGGAAGGGAGAGATAGGGGATTTAGCATGACATAGGCAAATGTATTTGAAATTGAGTTTTTATTTTTTGGAGAGTTTCCGGATACAAGTTTTCCTGGTATGTTTTTAGTTTTAATTTGTTTTAAAATTAATTTTCTTGTCAATATTTACACTCTGAATATGTTAGATGATAAAGTTAGGCTGTAATATTGATTATGTTGTGTAGGTAAGGACTGTGGGAGGAAATGGGAAAAGCCCAAAGGTTCGTAAAGTTGTTGCTGAAAATAATGCTGACTCCAATGGGATTAGAAGGTGGCAGAGAAGAGGGGGGTGGAGAGGCAGGGACAAGGAAAAAGACATCAACACCAATCACTCTGTTAACTAACTCGTAATTGAATTAACCGGGGGGTTAAAACAACCATCTCATATTTCTGCTATTTGACCTTCGGCCTTTGAAAGTGTTTCTGCTAAAAAAAAGCTTTTTATTGATATTTTTAATTTCAAGAATATTTTTTATGCACTTTTCGTCCTTCATATCTATTGATTTTTGTTCTTTGATGTAAACGAAAACTATATATAGTTTTGTAATTTTTACAGGCATGACATTATATTCAGAAATTTAGCATTGCAGTAGACACAATTCATTATCAGAAGAGTTGTTTTCTTAAATATTTGTTTGGACTGCCATTTTAATTACATATTTCAACATTAGGCTATCTGGCGGTAGGCTACCAACATTTATATATATATATAGATATATATATCGACTTCGATCGCCAGGTGGTAGCGTGCTTGTACTTGTGCGAGTCTCTACACGCCATGCGATCGGAGACGTGTCGTTACTCGACACAAGTACCTATTAGGTAACTTAGTGAGGCGACTGAAGAGGTCAATTGGATACATTCATTGAATTGTTTGTATGCGATTAACTTAAAAAAAATTGTGACGCAACTAGGGCCTTATTGTAGTATACTTTTGGTCTGAAATCAATACCGGACCCTTTTAAATAAGAAGCTCGTACCTTAAAGTTCAAAAGCGTTTTTTTGCATTATCTCTATTTTAGGAAATCTGGCTTGTATGCTCACTATTTATTTCACCAATAAGGACCAACCAATTGTTGACTAATTTTGGGATGAGCTCTCTTGAGCGTAGAAGGTATGTCTCTGATTATGTTTTTATTTACAAGCTGTTGAATGGTCACATAGATTTCCCTTCTATTCTTGAGAAGGTTCTTTTTAAGATTGATAAAGGCCATACGAGATCAAAGGTGTTATTAATCCATAGTGGCTTTTCGAAAGCACCGTTTGAAAGGATCTTGAAACGTATTGAAGTGTCAAAACTGGATCCTTTTGCGCTAAGCCTAAGTGAATTTAAGCGATTGGCGATGTTGTTACGGCTGCTCGTACACACTTGTGTTGTATTGTATGTTAGGTATTTATTTTACGAGTACGTACATAGGTGCTATTCGTTTGACAAATCGATAAGATGCTATTGTTTCTCCTCTTTTTCAATTTGACTGCTTGTTTCTGGGGTATTGTTTTATGTTTTTGGACTTTGGCAACACATTATAAGCATATTTATTTATTATTACTTATTAGCCTGGATACGCAACAAAGATACTTAAATTGCAAACCGAGCACTACAGATCTTATCATCAGGGGGCCAGGGGCACAATATGCCACCAGGCTTAAGTTCATAAGTTACGTATATAGTGTACTGTACGTACCTAAGGATGTCTGGTATGTTTTTCCCTGGCAAAATTTGAAATACCGTAGGTACTGTGTACGAACTTCAAAATAACCTTTATGTTAGGTTCGATCCGCCACTGGAACCGCCTACCATTGGAGATCAGGGCACCTAGTTCACTCAGTAGCTTTAAGAAAATAATTAAACACTATATCTTAGATAACGCTTAAAGACTCTCTCCGGTCCTGTAATGGTGATGACAATGGATTCCTCCCCCCCCCCCCCGTATACCTTTTCTCATTCTTTTTTCACTATTCCTCTCTTTTCTTCTTCTCCATTTAATTTTAATTCATCTGTAATAGCCCACAATGTTTTTAGTTTTTAAGTTAAGCATGAAAACGAGACTTTATAGTCTTATTGTTCGTCTTTTGTTTGCAATAAAGTCGTTTTTTCATTTCATTTACTTATGTCATGTAGGTAGAGTCGGATAACCTAAATAGTAGGGGAGTACATTTACTGCATGTTTTGTTGTATAA
This sequence comes from Psococerastis gibbosa, assembly GCA_963971405.1. NCBI lineage: Eukaryota > Metazoa > Arthropoda > Insecta > Psocodea > Psocidae > Psococerastis > Psococerastis gibbosa. Next base: position 20,334,261 of record OZ020491.1, on the reverse strand, counting down.
TGTAGCTTCCACTAGAACAAATCACATTAATTAGGAAACCCTTTGAAGCGTGTGCGTCATGTTTTGAGACTCCCTTACCGGATATGATGTTATTTAGGAAGGTAAAAGCATCCAATCTTTCCAATTGGCCTACGTTTTCTGTTTTATTCGGAGGTGTATTCAAACATAAATAAGTTATGAAAAGATACAAAAAATCCACCCCCCCCCCCACGTCCTATAAAATATTGTTTTCTCGAAACTTCAAATTTGAATTATTAATTCGAATCTGCGGTTGACCCTATTTTATTGGATGTTGTTGTTGACTTATGTTGCATTCCAATTTAAATAATTTGATGCATCATGTTGTTGTATTATTTTCACGGGTTTGCTTTTCTGTTCCGTTTCCATGGGAAACAAAGAAAAGAAACTGTGTGAAGTGTCCTCGACTGTGGAAACTTTTAATGGTAAGCGCGCACACAGATCCTGGAGACAAATTTGAATTTCAAAGCTCGCGGTTTTTTCTTTACCAAACTGCTCTAAAGCTCATCCCACTTGGGAAAAACCCATAACTGGTGGGTTTTGGTTATTCTTTCTTTCTTTCTCATGCTCTGCTACTGCAAGGAATTAAGGCTGATCCGTGTGATGAATGAGTTGTGTGTAGGAAAGCCTGTGTAGAGAGGTTTTGAATCACATGCCTGCAGTAAGACAGAGGGATGATGGAAACCAAAGCAAAACTGAAATTACTAAAGTCATGGGTTCAAGCGAAAAACTACCATATGTAATATGTATTCTAATGAGCCTGAGGCATGGGTCTGCCCTCTAGTCTGTCCTCTACAACTTGAATGTACTAAATCTTTAAAAACATGCGTAGTAAAATATAAAATATAAAACTGATAAATTTTGAGGTGATATAATATCAATGGCGAGATTCTTCTTAATTGTAATTATTGCGATACTACACAAATAAGACAAGTTAAGAATGGTAATTAATTAGAATTAAAAAAGTCTGCAGTTCTAAGATATTTAGCTTAACTTTAAATATCAATCAAGAGCTGCGCTGACAGTTTCCCCCAATCAAAATTAAAAGTGGTCGAATAGAAGCTTGAACATGCTCTTACAGATTTAACGCAGTATTACGCCGCTAATCATCTTCGCCCTAACCCCACCAAAACTGAAGTTTGCGCTTTTCACCTGAAAAATCACCAAGCCCGCCGCAAGTTAATTGTTGAGTGGCAAGGGCAAACCCTCGTACACAATGACACACCAAGATATCTCGGTGTGAGACTTGAACGGGCGCTAACGTATAAAAGCCACTGTCTAAGCACAAAACTTAAAGTAAGCGCAAGAAACAACCTGATTCGGAAATTAACTGGAAGCTCTTGGGGTGCCAGACCTAGTACGCTTAGAACCTCCGCCCTCGGCTTATGCATCTCCGCCGCTGAATATGCTGCTGCAGTGTGGAACGCTTAGACCCACGCGAAGGAGGTTGACATCGCTGTAAATGAGACTGTCCGTATAATCTCGGGGTGCCTAAAGCCAACGCCTGTTGATAAGATTTACCCGCTAGTCGGCATAGCTCCCCCCAAAGTTCGACGCGAAGTCGTGGCAGACGCCGAGAGAGCCAAAGCGGAGGATGATCCGAGGCACGTCTTGTACGGCCAGCAACCAACACATTGCCGCCTAAAATCCAGGAAAGGTTTCCTCAGCCGCACCAACCGACTTGATGGCTGTCCACGGAAAAAACGAACCACGCTTTGGATGTCAGCCCTTAACGATGCTTTCAACCCGAAGGAAGAACTGGCCCCTGGCCGTGATTTGCCATATACCACGTGGAAAAGTCTCAATAGGTTGAGGGTGGGAGTGACACGGTGCCGTATCAATCTCGTGCGTTGGGGACTTTCTGATAACCCCATGTGCGACTGCGGAGCCCTGCAGGACGATCGGCATCTTCTGATCTGTCCAAGGATGAGCTGCCCTATCACGCAAGGGGACTTGGACCAGGGAACTGAGAAGGCCATCCAGGCCGCAATTTTCTGGCGGAACGTGTCCTGATGGCCCGGACACGTAAACTAACTAACTAACTAATTAAAAGTGGTGCTCCTGAATATGGTATTTACAGTATCGTCGGTGCTCGTGCAAAATGATGTATGTTGAAATTGTCAATTTGTTTTGGTGCTAAAAGTTTGCTCTTATTAAACGCGAGCATCCGTTAAAATGTCTTAATATATCACAGGTATTAAATAAGAGACTCAAAACATGTAATTACGAAGTGTCGCATGTTTTCGGCTTCCACGTGTTTTCATTCCGCTCAAAAGTTGGAATTTTTGACATACGACATTTTGCACGAACAGCGACGGTATGACGTATTTACTGTATATACATCAGTATTTATTGGTGAGAGTTTATTTATATTGACACTCTGCTGCGAATATTTCCTGATTGAAATAATGTGATTCCCTTGTATTGTTGAAGATGTAAGCGGCATTATTATTTGGATTTGAGTGAGTATTGTTGACGAACCAGATTGTACAATTTCCCCAGTTGAAGTTGGGGATTGGAAATCGAGTTACCAAGTTTTAATGATACCCCGCGAATTGAGTGGAATATTTAGAAACATCATTTTGTTGCACTAACTTTTGTTTTTAAGCCAACTGTGGAAAGTGGAAGTAGAAAACTTGGTGCTCAAATGCGAATTAAAATAAAATTAGAAGATAATGACGTAGAAAAATGAACGTTTTGAAACAACTGTCTTCAGGGTGAGAGTCAGGTTCCTTGCCAAAACCATACTGTGAGATCCTGATGAAATCCGTAACATACGTTGTATTTGATTGTATTGTATATTAATGCCTAAGGCGGCTATTCTATCTGTCAATAATCCGTCATTTGGGCATTAAAAATTGATGAGATGTTTGTTTTAAGGAGACTATTATGTAGATACTTTACTTATCTATTATAAATTAAGTTATAATATGGTAGAGACGTATTATTGATGTCTCTACCATATTATAACTTAATTTATAATAGATAAGTTAAGTATCTACATAATAATCTCATTAAAACAAACATCTCATCAATTTTTAATGCGCAAATGACGGATTGACTGTTAATATATTTTATTATGGATGAGTTGCGTCTCATTCTTTCTACAATTTTAAGTATGATGAAGTTCCACGAAGTCACTTTGGAGAATCTCACTATGATGACAAATATGACGGATTGTTGACATATGGAATAGCCGCCTAAGGCGCGGTTTCCACCGACCGGCTAGGGCTAAATACAAATACGGTGACGTGGTAACAGACATTCAAGACTTAGGCGGAGTTTCCAACGACCTCGCATTGCAGAATCCAAGTGGCATTGACGGAAATATTTGTTTTACTCTATGCCATAGTTAAAATTGATCCATGATCATAGAGTTAAATCACAAACAAACTAACTAAAATTAATAAATGGCGTCATGGGATATGTTAAGTACAAACATTTTAATAGATTTCTATAAAAAGAAAATTCAAATTTCCGTCAATGTCATTTGCATTGTGCAATGCGAGGTCGGTGGAAACCCCGCCTAAGTCTTGAATGTTTGTTACCACGTCACCGTATTTGTATTTAGCCCTAGCCGGTCGGTGGAAACCGCGCCTAACACCATATTGCACATGCCACAAAAGTGTGATTAAGGTCGGACGATTTTGCCAGTCGCGATTTGCCGGCGTCTTTTCCATTGTAGAGACAGGGCTAGGTGAGACTAACTTAGGAAATTTCTATGATGATATGATTTCTATGTCTAGGGGAAACCTGTGCACTTTTGTGCGGTCGGCAAATCGACAGGAAATCTTCTGCCAGCCCTATCGTTACAGTGGAAAAGAGGTCGGAAAATCGGCTGGGAGAATCGTCCGCGTGTACCATACCTAAAGAACCGGTCCGAGTTTACTCGAACATGCTTTCCAATTTATCAAAATAAGTAGATGATTGAGAAAATGAGTAATTTCATGGCAAATAATTTTCCTATGGTTAAATTTACGATATCTCGGGGGGGGGGTTGTCCACCTGACGTCACTCGTCACTGGTGTTGAGGTAAATTCTAGATAGGTCAGACCAACACATTACCACACAGCAATACTGGCAGGGCACGCAATGCATTTGAGCGTGAATTTTCTATCATTTTTTCAAAAAAACGTTTTTTTTTACAAAACCAAATACTTTTTTGGGAAAGCAACCTGTCCGGTTTCGTTACTCAATTTAACACCTAAAACATGCCTGAAGGTAGAAATCATCGATAGAAAGGTGTCGCAGAAAAATTATTTTTTAGTCATTTTTCATTAAAATTTAGTCATTTTTATTTTTTTACCCCCAGAAGCAAACTATCAAGGGGCAAGCGACCCCCCGCATTTTATCAACATTAACAACAACTACAATATTTGTGAATTTAAAAGAAATCGTTGGAGCCGTTTTGGGGAAATAATTTTTTTAGACGTTTTTTTGAAGTTTTTTGAAAATAAAAACCCCCCAAATTGAGTTATCCCAAAATAAAATAAAAATGGTCCCGAGGTATGATTTTTGTGAACCTACATGCCGAATTTCATCAAAATCGACAGAGTAGTTTGCCCGGAAATCGACGCACAGACAGACAGACATTTCGTAAAAACCACTTTTTGGGTTCCTGGGACCTTAAAACGTGTAAATCCGTTGATATCTCGGAATTGAAAATTTCGAGCGTCACAAAGCTTTCCTTATACTTCGTATAAATTGGAAAGCAAAAAGAGTTGCTCGTCTGAGTTAATCCATATGTTTCCACTGCATTATAGCATTATGTATCCTGGTATTGTGTACAATATACGGTGTTTGGCACGGTATCTGAACGCTCACCTCAAATTGTGTCCTCTTTGTATGCTGTTTTGCCTGTTGTACCGTGTATACTGGGCCTAAAAAAGAGCTGCTTGTCTGAGTTAATTCATATGTTTTCCACTAAATCATGGTATTATGTATTCTGTTAATATCTATACATGGTACGGTATCCGTACGCTCACCTCAAATTGTGTCCGCTTTGTATGCCGTTGAATTCAATTAACAACTGCATGCGTTACAAAGCTATAACTTTTAATTAATTCCACCAAAGCCCCCCACCCACCTCTATTTCATTTTGGTGGTTTTTACAGTTAACTGCTCAACTTTTCATTTCCTTCTTGGAATGAGGTTTTCACTTGTGGCAGTAGAATATCTTTTCATCTCGTTGAAATGACAGATAGTGCCTCCAATGAAACATCAGCAGCATTCGTAGACGGAAATATGATCTATTTAGTACATTATTGAGGAGAAAAGGTGCAATTTGGGGGTCATACAATAGCCCGAATTGCCCCTCCAATGATCGCGCTTTGTATAAGCTTGTATTGTACCCAACCCTGTTATTAACTTAGCCAAGTGGCCGATAAACTGATAAAAATAATAATAATATCTCTCCGATAGTATCAGTTTAATAGCTGGTTTGTAAACTTGTTCGCAAAATAGCTTTCAAAAAATGAATGCATGAACTCTGACCCACTCGAGACCAAGGGGTCATTAAGGTCTAAGGTTCCGTAAAAAGTTTCATAGGGCCTTATAAGGCTTATATGATGTTTTAGCTTAGTTATGTTGGTATCACTGAAAAGAGTTTCTTTTTTTCCGTTCTTCAATCTTCATAGATCTACAAGGAGTTCTATATACGTAAGAGAGATGGGCATTCGTTGCCCGCCAAAAATATGTTTTTTTTTTTTTTTTTTTTTTTTTTTTTTTAAATTTCAGATGCTATTCTCCGTCTGTAAAATCAACATGGTACTGCTATCAAAATGCGTAAAACATTTCTATGTCAGGACTATTTTTTAATACATTTTTTACCGCGGGGGAAACCCCCAATCCCCCTTCCTCTGCAAGGGCTATAAAGGGGGGGGGGGTGCCGGCCGCCTTACCAAGTTGAATCCAGCGGAGCCGAGCAGGTTCAAAGATGCAGATAACTTGGTAGTGTGCACAGTGCCGGTAGGGAAACATGGTAGGACTTGTCCTGGTCACCTCCGAGCTAATCGTGTGACTTCACTGTGTTTCCCAAGTGGTTCGGAATCCACTATAATCAGGAGGTCCCCTGTCCTATGGGCCCACACCGTGGCCTGGGACTGTGTCCAACCATACTACTACTACTACTACGCCCATGATGGTAGAATTGTCAAAGATATCAGGACAAACAGAAGACATTTTCTGAGGATTTTGATGTATGATTTTTATGTTCGTACTGTACCAATTCCTAACAGATTGGCCGCAATTATTTAATTTGATTTGCACAAAAAAGTATTGTTGTGGTAGTCCCGAGGAAAGAATTGAAGAACTGTGACCACTTGGTGCAAGTGAATGCCAAATGACATGTATCAAAATGTAGAGGAGAATTTCTTCTGTTTGCATGGATATTTTTACGGCTCTACGATCGATATTTCCTGTGAAAAACGACTTTGTACAACAAACGCGTAAAGGGGGCACTCCCATTTGTTCATAACAGCAGCAGCATTTGGGATTATCATAATACCTGGGTTTATTTTTTAATTCCGCAATAGTAAAGTGCCACGTGACGGTGTTAAAATATGCGCGGGAAATTAAAATTAATAAATTATTAGAATACAAGAGAATGGTTGCATTGCTTTATAATTGAAGGAAGTACTAATAAACATTAAAATGTATAGGTAGAATTTTTAAATAATATAATAAGAGTTTTAATTAATGTGTCTACATCTAAGGGAGAACAAATTGAAAACTCACCAAAAATATTAATTTACCAATTTGTATTTCCCGCGCATTTTGCACTCATTTGTTTAAAGCGATTGAATAAATTAAGTTAATTAAATAGGGCTGCTGAAGGCATAATATAACTAGTCGCCATGACACTTTCCTGTATAATATATTATGTATAATAATAAACCACCGTACGGTAATGACCGCCGATGACTAATAAATTTTCACCTTGAAATCCCACATTTACCTTTAAAACCCACTGTTATCTGTACTGCTTATCTTGCCACTGTTTTCTACAACACGTGCCTTACCCGTTCGTCTATCAGTATTTTACGCGGGATACATTTACTGGTTGATTCATACCATAATACAACGTATTTGTGATTAATGTTCGTGTGTGTAGTGGCTTTACTGTGATTTTAATTAATTTTGCCATTGGTAATATTACAAATATCGTAGTAATGACAATGTCGTAGGGACAACGATTATGAAAAGTTTAGCATGAGGAAACTGACTTCATGAATTTGACAAATTATAATTTTTTATTTCTACTGTGTATCTCTATGTCTACGTAAGTTTTTTTTTATAGCAAATAACAGTTGTTTACTTCCAGCTATTTCATAAATAATACTGCATATTCATATTCATAATGTTTTCGTGTCGTGATTTTTCCAAGCGTCCTTGAGTAGAATCTTCCCGAATGTTTGGATATCAATGTGGCGTGAGAGCTAATTAATTAAATTCTCGGTTCATAGTAGTTATAATGGCAAAAACGCTCTTTAAACACCTGAAATATGTAAACCTTTTAATAATACCCGATACATTTGTTTATATTTGTTTATCGACCGCAACCATTTTAATTTTATTGCATTTATAAATTGTTAATCAGAGGATATTTAGAGTGTGAGTGGTTCATTTTTAATTATTTATTATTTTTTTCTAATATTTTATTTATATTTATTATTTATTTGCATTTTATGACCAATCTCGATGTTTACATTTCCGAATTTAACATTTTAAATATTTAGTATGCTGAATCATAGTGAATAAATACCCCCTAGTGTTTTACACTAAAATCACGGGGCCCAGGCTTAATTGCTTCCCTTGCACATTTTATCATCTTCTTCTTCTGGCTCTACAGCTTGGGCCTGCTCGACAACACTCCTGCAGTCATCTCGGTTTTGTACAACGCTCCACCATCTATGGACTCCCAACTCGCGAAGGTTAGTTTTCAACTCATCCTTCCAGCGTTTTCGAGGGCACCTACATTGTAAAGCCCCTTGTTGTGCATCGTACTGTTACGTTCGATGGCCTGAATAACCGTATCCAAGTTAGACATTGCCACATTTTATGTAAAGTTTTTTTGAAGGCTTTAAATTTATTTTTGCTTTATTTTAGTTGGAAATTCTTCTCTTCTTCTTCGTCGTCTTCCCTCTTAGCGCCGTGAGGGAGTCGTCCCAGACCCATTTCTTATGCTAAATTTTCTCGCTCGTTCTTTCTCAGCGCTGCAGATTAGGCTGAGCTTTGGCGTTCAAAAAAGTTTATTTATCGGACATTACTTGCTTGAATGTACCCGAATGAAAATTGTTCCAACAAATAGACATTTACCTAGCTCAATGCAATATCCGGCAGTTACCCTCCTCCACCGCCCCACTTGAGCTAAACCGAAATCGTAAATGGAACGAATAAAAAAAATGTGACCATTAATTTCTAATATCCTTTTTCATTTTCGATTTAATAAAAACTCGTAAATCCCTCATATCTCTCGCCTAAATTGTGCTCATCGTGACGCCTATTCTATACAATGGTAATTATATTGTTTTTGTTTCATAAATAATTTTTTCCTTTCCCTTTCTAATCTTTTCAACTTGCCAGAGCCGTCTCAATTGGATTATTTTCTTTTAGAGAAATTATATTTTCTGTCTAATTGCTTGCTTTTTCATTTAAAATCGCAGTCAGTTGGCTTTTTATTACGTATGCAATGTTTGCCCAGGCTTGAGAAAAACAAACTGTTTTAGTAGATTTTGTGGGTCATTTTTAAGCTAAGATTACAATCATGTGTTTCCCATCATATTCCACAGATTTCTATGTATACATTTAAAGGGATCCTTTTCAATTTTTAACAGTTAATATGTTATAGTAAAACCTGCCGTATCGCTGACCCCACCTAAGAATAGAAGCGAGGAAAAAGAAAGAGAATAATGATGTAGTTAATTGTAAGAGTGGGCCGACAGGCCCAAAATTCGCCCGTATGGAAAATAAAGACAAATTTCTTTCTTTCCTTCTATGGTAAAAGTTTTACTTTTGTGTTCACTTTCGGGCTGAAACGTGCAAAGTTACCTTCTAATATTTTTACTATTGATGTGTTGACAGTTTGCGCCTCAATTACCATAGATGCATTCTATTCAGGTGGGTAAGATGGCTATCCGCAGCGTATACAATGAAGCGGCAAGAAGTTGTGACTAAGATTAATCTTGGAGATTAACGTCATAAGCTAATTACAGTCTGAACTTACTGCGCCTTTTCTATATCGTCAGCTCAGCCTGTTGGATTGTACGTTTATTCTTCATTTGCTGCAATTTTCTTATTTTTATGTTGCAACCCAAAAAACTCAGTCACCTTTCCTTTAGCCACCTTTCCCCGCATTTATTCCTATTTTTTAAATAAACTGTATATGCGTTTCTATGCCCAATTCTGTCATTGTCATTGTGCTAGTGCCTCAGTGACAGTGTTCTTTCTCTAAGAGGTGGTCTCTTAAGTGGGGATTCCACCAACGTCAATAGTGATATTAAATGTTTTTTGACGTGGCAACGGACATTTTTAGACAGTCTAAAACTGTCTACTACCACGTCAAAAAACATTTAATATCACTAATGACGTTGGTGGAATCCCCGCCTAAGCGGGAAGTTAGGGAAGTCAGCAGAATTTCTCTTCCCTCTCAGTTCACTTGAGAGTTTTCTAAAAGGCAGGTACTACAGGATCCAGGCGCTCACACTGTGTGTGGCACTGGCCTTACAAGGTCTCCCCTCGTGTTGTAAGTGTGGGTGTTCATTTTGTTTAAATTTCCCCCAGACCTCAGGCTTTAAGATATGTAATTTATTTAATTTATGTAATTACGATTCACCGCTATCAGCATTACCTAGCTTCTGGTTTGACGCGTTCTTTTCTATTTTATATCTGTGATTGTATTAAATAATATGAGAAAATAACAAAAGAGCTACTGTACTGTTTATTAATTTGTTCAGTTTCAAAATGGCTGATTATCCCATTTGTAACATTACAGCAGTCCCATAAACTTTTCAGTTTGACTTTGTATCAGAAGTTCAATTCTGGAACGAAAAATCCAGTTGCTATATTATATCTCTTGGAAACTCAGAAAGTAGAAATTTTTAATATGGATGCTGACATGAAAATTTATTCGCGAGATGGATCTGGAATTCTTGCTATTTAATTTGTACGTTTTAAAAGTTCAAACACGCCCATAAATCACTGTCGTGAACTCTCAAGAGCAGGATTTGTAATTTTGTATTATAATTTACAAGTGTACTAATCTCGTGAAAACAATCTTGACAACTTATGGACTGGAACCTTCCACACTCGGGCCGTAACTACAGCAGTGCACTACAGAGTTTAGTGCTTTTCTTAAAAACTGACTTGAATGTACTGTGAGATAAGTCATAAAGGTACAACAATGAAACTCACATATCGTCAAACCTTCGTGTTTGAACTAAATATTTTTAGATTGGGGGACCTCCTGATTATAGTGGATTCCGATTTCCGAACCACATGGCTTCAGCCTCTCACATGAGTAATTATTTCTAATTAGACAGAGATGAATAGGTGGCGGATTGGAACCCATGACTTCCTTTTTTTTATTGTTTCTATTACTAAGCCAACCTAGCAGAGTTAGGGCTATAAAGCCCTATATTCAACTAGGATGACCCGTGACCACCTGCAACTCAATAACACCGACATACAGTATATAGTGAAGACCCTTAATGTTTTCATATTAGTCAGACTGCAGTTAGCTTTTCGAGTATACCAATAAGATGTGCTATCGCCGATGGCTAAAAAAAAAAACGGATATAGCAAAAGGAAAATATGAATGAAATATGGATTTGAAAACATTATGGCTTTGTTTTAGCAAAAGTGGAAGTGAAAAGTTGTTGCCGCTGCATGACTCGCTGTAGTTGTGAAGTCCGGCTGTCAGCAAACGATGAGCCGCAAAATAGTGAGCGGGCTTTACGATGTTTGTCTGCCGGCAGCAAAATAAACGGTCGGCATTGCCCGTGGCAGAATGCCCAACTGATCGCCCAGGTGTGCTCACTGTCATTTGCCCACCAGTGTAAATCATGGAAAATGTGAGCTCTTTCATGTGCTCATTGGCTCCCTTACAATTTTGTATGTCAATCGCGTGTTAGGGCAGCCAGGTTCGAATGCAGGATTTCACATCGAATGGGGGAGGGTAGGGTTTTGGATTTATGCATATTATGTGTTTGCGAAAAATTGGTGCAAGGCCCAGTACGAGGAACTTACTAGAAAAAAATTCGGGTGTAAGAATTTTGATATTAGTGATGATAAGATTTCTACAGACAATAAACCGGTGGTATTTTGTTGTTGAAAAGATAGATCCTAAATAGTGGTAATCACCCATTTTGACTGCATTAAAGTATATATCTTACAGACCAAGACTTGTTGAAATGACTCCAAACAGGGGGTCCAGGAGTTTTGAAAAAAGTATATGTGCAAAATAGTGGGGGGGGGGGGGTTGCGCATTTTCCAAGTAAATTACTTTAGATTTTATAGAGCAAGGTTTTTTGATAATACTGCAACAGAGAGGCTCGGGGATTTCCCCCGGGTGAAAATTTTTAATAACTAGGCTAGAAGTTGCTGGGTTGATACACAACGTCAGACCTACTTGATGTCAGGACATGTAGATTAGTGGTAAGGACTCTGACTTTCACCCGCAAGGTTGTTGGTTCGAGTCCCACACATACTACATTTTCTAGCCATGCTTGGGAGGGCATGCGGTCGCGGGCCTTCCTAATTGAGTGTAAGAGAGGGCTTTATAGCCCTAACTCCGCTAGGTTGGCTTAGTAACAAAACAAAAAGTCATTATTGATGTCTATCGAAGCGCGAGACCTGATGCGGTTCCTTCATTAGCCCATTGAAGCTTCAAAACCCTCTTACTTGTATTAGCGCTTGAGTGTAACTTCTTCTCGGGTTATTTAATTAGGGTGATTTCCAGCAAGTACACAATAATTCTTTGAGTTTGTTCGTATATCTCACCTAGATACTATTCCTCCATTAAGACCGCAGATTTGGTACTGAAAATAAGTCCCTGCATGCGCCAAATCACACATATGGGGTATCTACACTACCCTATATGAATACCCCTAACATACTGCCGTCATATTTGAATGCTTCAGAATTAATTAACTTTCCATAGTTTACCTAGGTATATGGGGCTTTGGGAGTCTTCCCTGGGAGGGGGGAGGGGGAGAATCAGAAAGTTCAAAGAGGGAAATATTGGATTTCTAAGCACTTCTCATTAAAGCTGCTGGAGGAAGAGGTTGTGTACCATGGGTTGATGTTGTTGTCCATTAAAGCCTTAGGGTGTGTCCAAAGTACTTAGATTAAAATATAAAGTAGGCTTACTGGTGTCATGTGCCAAATTACAGCAACTAATGAGCCAATAGGCTACTTGACAATTTTTGAAACTCAATTTTAATGCATTAGAAGATTTATTTTATGCCCTTTAAAATTATTTAAAACGTTATTCGATAGGGGAAAAATATATAAGGGAAAAATAATTTTTCGCCATCGATTCAAGTGTGATGGTTAAAAACGAGAGTCAGAATGTGTCAGTCTGCGGAATATTACGTCATTTGTGTGATGCCGGCGAGTAGCCAACAATTGGAGGACTATTGTATAAGGTTCTGTAGGGAAAGTTTTGGTCACTAGGATCGCTGACGACAATAAGATATCCATATTATTAAAAATGGCCCCCGTTTGTATGGGAAAACTAAGTTCTTAGCATCTAATTAATTATTTTAATATTTTTTGTAGAATTTTTACTATGCCTGGACCTAATTGCTCTGCATATAATTTAATATAAATTCTCCATGATTTATAGTAGTGGTTCTCAAACGTTTACGGCCGTGGCCCATATATAAAAGAAGCCAATTGTCCGTGGCCCCCTATCCAATGTACAAGGAAAAAGAAATCAATATCAAAATACATTGCTCCTTTTTTAATACGACAAATGTGGCTGCATTTCACGGACAAATGTTTGATGTTGCGACGAATATTTTGAGAAAGAGCCACTCTCAGCTCCTCGTCGAGGCATTTTAGTTTGTTTCGGTCCTTCAATTTCAACCTAAGGAGCGTCGAGAAGGACCGTTCTCATAGGTATGATGTCGGAAATCAATATTTTCAGAGCCTTATTAGTTACCAATGTTGGGATGTCATCGGCCACACTTCCCTGAAATTCATAAATGTTTCCTCCCGAAGTCTCATGGCCCCCCTGACAAGGCGATGTGCGCCATGGCCCACAGTTTGAGAACTACTGATTTATAGAAAAATATCACTTTAAAATAATACATAAATAAAATAATTTTAAAATACAATATTATTAAGGCTTATGGAACAATCAACGCTTTGATATCTTAGCAACTGGTGCTGCCACCTACAAAATGACTACACAAATGAACCTCATTGGTAGTGACCATAGACATAGTAAAACTATAGACTCATCGTAAACATTCGGATTGAAGCCTCTTGACTTCGGCTAATTCCGTAGCATAGGAGCAGATTGAGCCTTTTGCCATTTGATACCGTGGTAACATTTAATTTTTTGTTAGATTATTTAAAGATTATTTAGAACGGAAAATCATGCCAGGTAACCAGCAATATTTTTATGCACAACTTGGAGTACTTTTAATTTATATTTTAAACAATATTTTAAGCAAAGTTTTCCCTACTTTTAGATAAAAATAAATTTTTTTAATGCAGATCTTCCAGTACTTTTAATTAAAATTTTAGACAATATATATATCATAAATGTAAATAATAAATATAATTATATATGAAACAACAAAGAAAACCTATAATAAAATTATTAAATTTGAATTTCCCGCCAAAATGCACCTATTAGGGGGCGTGGTCGTGGCTTCAGTCCTCCGGCACAGCTGAAATACGACATGGTGGCTCCATAGTTTTATTAGCTCCATGGTAGTGACGCTTCAATTCCTCATAGGCCTTTAATGCATTTGACTGGACACGGTCCCCGTTAGCAATCATCTTCAACTGATTCCCCCGCTAGGGCTTTTAAGCGTTTTTATTTGCTGGAAATTTGCAATGCTCTCATCAAGATGATGGAAATATTAGCCGCTGAATTAAAGGCAACTTTTAACTTTTAGCGAACTCGCGGAAGCTTTAATAAACTCGTGCTGGTACTGAGAGCTTACGACCTAGGGGGCAACCAAATTATTAATATAGCAGATGAAACTTTACCCTCGTCCCTTCTTCGTCTTCTTCTCTGCTCCCTTTCTGGATGCTGCTACTTCAATGTAAATATAGAGAATCCAATTCTGGTACAATTTTGTCAGTTTGTGAATACCAATCCCGTGTACTCCTGTGCCTTTCCACAGGTAACTTAAGAGCAAATAGATGTACCTCCACTACGCGTTTTTTGTACAAAGTTGTTTTTCACAGGAAAAACCGATCGTAGAGCCGTAAAAAATATACATTAAATTAGCAGAAATGCTCCTCTATATTTCGATATAATGGCGTATGACTTTGCGAGCCAGCCAGAGCTTATTTGAACTTTTACCGCCGATGATTTTTGAAACCGTGTGTCGGGACATTTTCATTTTTGTCAGGATGCCGGAACGAAATATCGGGACAATCCCGACCATTTGGCAACACTAAGGTCACTAGAGCAGTGGTTTCCAAACTTTTACGGCTGTGGCCCACTTTAAAAGAAACCAATTGTCCGTGCCCCCCCCTACCTTGTTTACATTGAAAAATAAATCAATATAAAAATTAATTGCAGTTTTTTTTAATGTGACAAATGTGGCTGCATTTCACTGGCAAGTTTTTTTTGCTATTGGAACGAATATTTTGCGATATAACTCCTCTCAGCTCCTCGTCGAGGTCTTTTAGTTTGTTTCGGCCCTTCTTTTTGAACCTAAGGTGCGTCTAGAAGGACCGTTCACACAGGTATGATGTCGGAAATGGCATCAATATTTTCCTAGCCTTAGCTCCCAATTTTGAAATGTCATATGCCACGAATGCCCTGCTTTTCCCGAAATCAATGAATATTTCCTCCTGAGGTCCTAATGCCTAGAGGTGGGGCGTGACAGATGACAGATCCTGGAGCAACAGTGACCGATGACAGTGACTCGACAGTCACTGATACAAATACTGGTGATTACTGTCACTGGAGTGACTGCTTTTGTTCCTAAGTACTAAGTAATCTTGGTATGTGTAATCATAAGTCACTGTCACTTCTCTTACTTGACAGTGATTTATACAAGTTACTTATTCGTTTCACTTAACAATTAAAGTCGGTTATTCTTTTGTTTAGTTATGCTAAGAAATTTAAGAAGTAATATAGATAGATAGATAGATAGATATAAACTAAAAGCTAGCCAGTTATGGAGCAGTCACGGTGACAGCCTCGGGCATAGCTAGCTTATGTTTAGCTTACGTGAGACGATCGGAAAGCATTTCGGGGAATTTCACTTAAGACTGCCTAGTGCATAGGCTAAACCTGAGCAAGTTACTTGCTCTTGAATGCGACTATCAGAGTATTAAAAACAAAGCTTTTTAAAATATAGCCTAAATCGGTGACAGTGAGACAGTGACTGAAATCACCAGTATTTTTTTTGGGTAGGAACGGGTGGTTGCAGTAACCATCGTAGTCACGGTGATAAATCACAGTGACAGAAGTAACGCCCCACCTCTACTAAGGCCTCTCTGACTGAGTGCTGTGGCCTACCGATAGATCATGGCCCACAGTTTTAGAACCACTGCACTAGAGCATTTATCTAATTGCGAGAAGGTGAGGAGTCTTAGGCGGCAAACGATTTGGTGTAGTGGCCCGTATACCACCGTGGCAAGGCTGAGACTCGGGTTCTAATCCCGAATTTCCTTTATCTTTCTTCTTCTAATCGTTATTGTGAGGCGGGTTGCCGACCGCTGGTCTAGAAGGACCGTTCACACAGGTATGATGTCGGAAATGGCATCAATATTTTCCTTAGCCTTAGCTCCCAATTTTGAAATGTCATATGCCACGAATGCGCTGCTTTTCCCGAAATCAATCAATATTTCCTCCTGAGGTCCTAAGGCCTCTCTGACTGAGTGCTGTGGCCCACCGATGGATCATGGCCCACTGTTTGAGAACCACTGCACTAGAGCATTTATCTAATTGCGAGAAGGTGAGGAGTCTTAGGCGGCAAACGATTTGGTGTAGTGGCCCGTATACCACCGTGGCAAGGCTGAGACTCGGGTTCTAATCCCGAATTTCCTTTATCTTTCTTCTTCTAATCGTTATTGTGAGGCGGGTTGCCGACCGCTGGTCTAGAAGGACCGTTCACACAGGTATGATGTCGGAAATGGCATCAATATTTTCCTTAGCCTTAGCTCCCAATTTTGAAATGTCATATGCCACGAATGCGCTGCTTTTCCCGAAATCAATCAATATTTCCTCCTGAGGTCCTAAGGCCTCTCTGACTGAGTGCTGTGGCCCACCGATGGATCATGGCCCACTGTTTGAGAACCACTGCACTAGAGCATTTATCTAATTGCGAGAAGGTGAGGAGACTTAGGCGGCAAACGGTTTGGTGTAGTGGCCCGTATACCACCGTGGCAAGGCTGAGACTCGGGTTCTAATCCCGAATTTCCTTTATCTTTCTTCTTCTAATCGTTATTGGATCACGACTTCAAGTATTTTTGGGTTCTGATGTCAAGCCGAGTGACTAAGCTTCGTGTGAACAAGCCCTTATAGCCTGTCAGCAGCTTTAGAGTCACATTAGTGTGGGTCTATAAGCTTTATGTGGGCGTACTGACGCAAGCCCCACCTGATGCGGGTCCTTGTATAGAGTCTCAATTAAAGAAACGGTAACTTATTGATTTTGAACGAGAACTGTTCAAATGCTCCGATAATATAAAAGAATGGATTTGTAAAGTGTATATATATTTCACGAGACCCTATGGATTTTGATTTTACTAAAAATTCAAACGCGTGTAAATTCAAAATAATTAATTATATAAGTAATAATTAAGGAAAATTTATCGAAATGATATGTAAAATGGCTTTAAATTATATGAGTTTTAGCCCCCTGGGGTTTCTCTACCACCTAACCAATTTTGGTTTACATATTATTTTGTACTTTTTCCTGTAAAAAAAAATATATATAAAAAAGAAAAAGTGAAGACAAAATACAATACATGAGGCACTCATTCATCTACCTACAGGATATTATTCTCTCGCCTAGTTTCTTCTGGCAAGGTACTTAAAAAATGCGCTAAATCTTCCCTTCTTCAACCTCGCCGCTACAGGTCGAGGTGTGCTTTAGCCTCTGGCACCACCTCGCTCCAGAGATCCCGGCCGACAGTGGCATCTTTTGCAAGTCACTTTCCAGCTCGTGTCTCCATCGGTTCCGTGGCCTGTTCTGCCGCCGTCTGCCCTATATTCTCGCTCTATATGGAGTTTGGAGCACAGTATGTATTGAACCATTCGCCCCACCTGTCCAATCCGCCAAAATCATTGACTTTTTACCGGCGAATATGACTTCTTTTTCCTGCTCGTCTATTTTGACGTTTGTTCTCATTGCTCAATCTGCCCCAGTCTTGCACTTACGCACTATCCAAACACCTAATTACTCTCTTCTGATTTCTCATGCTCAGAAATGGATAGGCAACCCCTTCAGACGTGCCCAGCTCTCGTCAATAGCAGAAGTTCACCAGATCATTTGTTGTATTGGGCTGCAAGAAAGCTGATGGTGGAAGTCTATTATGCTATGGCGTAATTTATAAGAAATGACACTGAGCCTGCCCTTAAAGCAGGACCAGATAGTCCAACAAACGATCCAATATCACTGCCAAGGTGTTCCGAAGTGTATGGTACTAGTACCAACTTTCTGGATCCTATTCATCTGCAATTTTCAAATTGCTAAAAAAAATTTATGATGACTCAACCTACTGGTATTCAACCTCAAACTTAATGGAATTTGTATTTCTCAACTCCCTGAAGAAGAAAATAGATCCTATAATATACAGCAACCGAAAACTGCAGTAGTTGCCCAAACCCCCTTTAAGGCCCTGTGCACACAGACAATTCTCGCAGTCGCAATTTGTCGGAGTCTTTTCCATTACAGGTATAAATATAGACTTATTGACTTATTTTGTTCTATTACTAAGCCAACCTAGCGGAGTTAGGGCTATAAAGCCCTCTCTTACACTCAACTAGGAAGACTCGGGACCGCCTGCTTTACATGCCCTCCGAAGCAAGGCAAAAAATGTAGCAAGTGTGGGACTCGAACCAACGACCTTTCGGGTGAAAGTTGGAGTCTCCACTACTTTACATGCCCTGAGGTATGAGGGGTAGGCCTTGGTGAATGGTTGGTGCAAATCCACAGAGTCTACTTCAGAAGATTTTTATGAGCTGGCGTGTCCAGAGAAAAACTGCACTTTCGTGTCTATGGCTTCACGCCAGCTTCCGAAATCGTCAAGAAATCTTCTGCTCATTGGCGTAAATTCCCAAAATTTCTGGGGGGGGGGGCTTTAGGACCTTGATCCCCCGGTGAAAAAAAAATTGACACATAGGCCCAAATTAGCGAGGGTTTATGCATATTAGACCCTAGACAGCGGGGGGCCCGGGGATCTCCCCTGAAGAAAAAAATTGGACAATTGGCCCAATTCAGTGAGGTTTTACGAATATTATACCCTGGAGGAAGAGGGGGGTGGGCGGGGGTCCCCCCGGAGAGAATAATTGATAATTAGATAATTAGGCCCGAATTAGTGAGTTTTTACGCATATTGCAAGCGGTACAGTTGAGATTTTACCGACGAATAAACCTACTACTGAGGGGCGCCCGGGGGTCTCCCCCGAAGAAATTTTTTGAAAAAATTGGTCTGAAATATTGGGGGTTTAGGCATTTTGAGTAATATATTTCTGTGAAAGTACTTTGTCGATATGTTGATTTTTTTGTCATGATGTCTTTCATGGAAAAGCATACCAAGAATTATTTTCCCTTTTGTTATTGTGGATACTATGCCTTTCGTCTCGATAACGTCTTTGTCACCAGAAATCCTACGGGTACCCCTAGGGGGGCTGAGCCCCCCACCCCTCCCACGGGACCCGCCTTTTTACGCCAATGCTTCTGCTAGCCTTATGGCTGCAATGCAAAAGACGTTGGGACACATCACGACAGCGAGAATCGTCCGTATACACATTAATAGTACTGCTCTGTATTGTATACGTACGTGTATAATATACATGTAGTGCAAGCTGATGGGGAAAAGGGGGTTACTGGGGAGGGTGGGGGAGGGGTTGCTACTTGTTGAATTGCCCTGAGGCATGACATTATTGCATCACCGTGCACACTCCAGCCAGCCAAGCATAAGTTATTGTACTATGTAAACCCATGCTCGACAGGTTACACAGAATGTTGCAGAGTATCGAGCACTTATTAGTGTGCTCCATGTTCGAGTGAGTTATTTATATATAAGTACCTTAGTACAATTGTACTCTTCCGATGTTTTGTCCTCAATTCATTGGCTGGAATAATTATTGGCATAGGAATATTAGTACCTTGCTTTTACTTGTGAGCCTCCACACAATAGGGGTCTTCACAGTGTTTGTGTTATCGAGTTATACCTAGTAAAGTGTGTTATATCAAGCTTAGTTAACACACCTATAACCAAGCTAACCAGCGTGCTATCCTAAACGCACTTCAAAGTTGGTTAACTGTGTTATTGCTTTCCAATTTATTCGTAGTATAAGGAAAGCTTTGTGACGGTCGAAATTTTCGATTCCGAGATTTCAACGGATTTACACGTTTTAAGGACCAGGAACCCAAAAAAGTGGTTTTTACGAAATGTCTGTCTGTCTGTTCGTCGATTTCCGGGCAAACTACTCGGTCGATTTTGATGAAATTCGGCATGTAGGTTCACAAAAATCATACCTCGGGACCATTTTTATTTTATTTTGGGATAACTCAATTTGGGGGGTTTTTATTTTCAAAAAACTTCAAAAAAACGCCTAAAAAAATTATTTCCCCAAAACGGCTCCAACGATTTCTTTTAAATTCACATATATTGTGGCTGTTGTTAATGTTGATAAAATGCGGGGGGTCGCTAGCCCCTTGATAGTTTGCTTCTGGGGGTAAAAAAATAAAAATGACTAAATTTTAATGAAAAATGACTAAAAAATAATTTTTCTGCGACACCTTTCTATCGATGATTTCTACCATCAGGTATGTTTTAGGTGTTAAATTGAGTAACGAAACCGGATAGGTTGCTTTCCCAAAAAAGTATTTGGTTTTGTACAAAAAAATGTTTTTTTGAAAAAATGATAGAAAATTCACGCTCAAATGAATTGCGTGCCCTGCCAGTATTGCTTTGTGGTAATGTGTTGGTCTGTCCTATCTAGAATTTACCTCACCACCAGTGACGAGTGACGTCAGGAGGACAACCCCCCCCCCCCCCCCCCCGAGATATCGGAAATTTAACCATAGGAAAATTATTTACCATGAAATTACTCATTTTCTCTATCTACTAATTTTGATAAATTGGAAAGCATGTTCGAGTAATCTCGGACCGGTTCTTTAGCTAGCGCTGCGATCGGCAGTGGTTTGACTGCCACCATCTTTGTTTATGTCGGTTGGTTTGAAACACGAGTTTAAAATTTTGTAGTATTTACATTTATTTGTATTATTTATAATGTCAGAAGCAATTTCCGTAAATACTTCAAATATAATAACCAAAATGAACAAAAAAATATAAACAAATGTAGCACTAGAATAGAGTTCTGCCACTTTCTTTAAAACAGTGCCTGACTGCTTCACTACTACCACTTTTGTTTACTCTGTTAAATATTTTCGATATAGCATGATAACTCAAACCCTGAGGTCCACTCACGATTGTGTGTTAACTTGAATAGCACATCTAACTCGATAACACCAACACTGCGAAGACCTCTATCATGTGATTGGAGACCTGTTGTAACTATATAACAGGTACCGTATTAACTTACAATAGCGGCTGAAGAGGCTATATTTCAAGTCTTCCTTTTGTTTCACCTTTAAAGCTATTCTCATATTAGTAAGTAACGACTGCGCCAGCTTAAAAGTCTCAATTGAAAATTGACGTGGCATTTTTGAAGACCTCCTACCAAGGTGCCAGCTGTGGCCCATTACGGTGCGCAAACCCCATACCGGATACCCATAAAGGCCCACACAAGATCTTATGAACAAACTTGTGTTAAAGTCACGTTACAACACGTGGCACCAGCGACTGCGTGGCTTCTTAATTGCCTCTATCTAAATTCATTTTCCGGTATAGTCGAGTGTATAAAGGACTGGGCTATATGAATCGAAAGGTTGAACTTTGAATCACGATATAAAAGCGCTTTAACTTTTACTTAGCCTAACGTTGTATACAAAGAAAATAAGAAACCCTATTTTTTTTTTTTTTTTTTTTTTTAATTGCCCATTACGTAAAACCCCCATCCATTCCGAGATTTTTTTCTACTATTCCTCCAGCTTACAACTGGGCTTCGCACCAACGTTTCGGTTCAGGCGCCCCAATTAAAGAATATAATGTGTAATAATATTATTGTATAATAACACTGTGGCCGGGGGAAAATGAGGTTCATTTGTGAAGTCATTTTGTAGATGGCAGCACCAGTTGCTATGATATCGAAGTGTTGATTTTTCCATAAGCCTCAATGATATTTTAAAATTATTTTATTTGTATTTTATTTTAATGTGATATTGTTCTATAAATCATGGAACAGATACAGTGTATATTAAATTATATGCAGCGCAATAAGGTCCAGGCATATCAAAAATATTATATAAAACATTAAAAGAATTAATTATATGCTAAGAACTTAGTTTTCCCATACAAACGGCGGCCATTTTGAATAACGTGGATATCTTATTGTCGTCAGCGATTCTAGTGATCATGACTGTCCCTACAGAACCTTATTCCACTCTTCTTTGTTTATTTCCCCCGAGGTTTCCAACTGTCCTTCGGTTTGCTGTGATAGAGGTGTGAAGGCCGTAATGCCCGTGAGAGCAAAGTAAGTTATTAAAACCAGCGACCACGCCCTGTGTGATGGACACCTCTTCTTCTCTTATAATACTGCCCCTGTGATGATGACACGGAAACCGCAAGGGTCCGTGCGGGTGTGGAGGGGGGGGGGGGGAGAGAGTGGGCCTATATGCTTACGTCAGCAAGTGCGCAAATAGTCAGAAAATTTTCCAGTGCTGACCTTTTCCCGGTTTTTGGGTTATTGCTTCGATATGGTCAGCAGGGTCTGCTGATTTAGGATGTAGTTTTCCTCTATTAATAGGGTACTGTATAATTTTAGAAAACCTAAAATATATACCTAGGTACGTACTGTAAACTGATATTAAACAATACTGTTTTTGTCATGTGAATTATCGTTAATCTGTAAAATTAGATTTTTAATGAATTTGTCATCTGTTCACATTCATATATCTTTGCGGCTGTAGAGCGAGGAATTATTTAATTTCGTCCAAAGGAGAAGGTCTTTAAATTTGTTTACAAAATAGTTATAAATCTCAGCCTTGCCTGTTAAGAGGAAGTGAATAACCGTGTATCTACATTTTTTTTTCAATTAAGACTTGTTCATTATTTTATTATTATTACAATAAAATAAATACTTAATTTCAAATACAGACTGCTTATTTGCCCTGAGGCTAAAGTGGTTACTCTATAATGGTTTATTATATTTAATTATTAATTAAAATTAAATTTTCTATGATCGCTCGATAAGCGAAAGCTTGAGCGTGATATTTATATGTATAACCAATTTTTTTTCAATAAATACGGTACCTTGTCCGAGGCGATTATTATTATTATTATTATTATTAAAAAATAACAAATCGCCAGGAATTGACCAACTAAGAGTAAGGGATTTAAAAAGTCATAAAATATTGATAAAACTAATCTATAAAATAATACACGGATCCCTAGAACATGGCAAAGTGCCAGACATAATGAAAATTTCCGCAATTCGTCCAATTTACAAATCCGGAAAGCATAACGACATAAAAAATTATAGACCAATCAGCTTACTAAGCTTAGCAGAAAAAGTCCTAGAACAAGTTGTGCATAACCAATTAACGTCCTACATAGACCGCAATAAAATTATTACTCCCAACCAATATGGGTTTCAAAGATTATTATCACAGAAAAATTCCTTTACATGCTCAGCATAAAAAGACCTTTCTTATGTAGAGTGACTACTAAGTTAGCTGGACAAGTCGCCGTAGGGAATACTGCCTGGCACCGCTAATATAAGCATCGAAACGAGGTTCAGTATTCCTTCCCGAGACTTTTCAAGCAATTGTGGCAGGTACCCTTAATTGTTTTGTTCAATCAGCCGATGTTGTTTAACCAGCATTGAATAGGTTGAAAAGTGAATTTGCACATCAGGCTTGTAAAGTTGATTATATTGTATGAAGGAAGCTAAGCATAACAACGTTAAAGTTGGGGAAATGAGGAAATTTGTGTTGGAGGCCTACCTCTCACGGTCCGTCAAATTTAATGCCAAATTTACCTTGTGCCCCCCCGTGTAATGTGTATATGAACGTCCTGCAATATTTCAATGAAATTAAAAGTCAGAAACGAGCCAGTCCAGAACAGAAGATACTTGCGACCAACCAATCAAAACATAGGGATTCGACGTTATTTTTTTATGACTAAATTTCTAGTTGACATTTTGGATTTAATTTATATGCTATAATGCAAGCGTATCATCCAAACGTATGTGATTTGAGGGACATTAATGTTATAGTTGTTATATAGTAAAACTACGCTGAGTTGAGATTTGCGTCACAGTAGAAAAAGAACCGGTCCGAGTTTACTCGAACATGCTTTCCAATTTATCAAAATTAGTAGATGGAGAAAATGAGTAATTTGATGGTAAATAATTTTCCTAAGGTTAAATTTCCGATATCTCGGGGAGGGGGGGGGGGGGTGGTTGTCCACCTGACGTCACTGGAGGTGAGATAAATTCTATAAGATAGGTCAGACCAACACATTACCACACAGCAATACTGGCAGGGCACGCAATGCATTTGAGCGTGAATTTTCTATAATTTGTTCAAAAAAATGTTTTGCACAAAACAAAATAGTTTTTGGTTTTGCAACCTGTCCGGTTTCGTTACTAAATTTAACACCTAAAACATGCCTGAGGGTAGAAATCATCGATAGAAAGGTTTCGCAGAAAAATTATTTTTAGTCATTTTTCATTAAAATTTAGTTATTTTTATTTTTTTACCCCCAGAAGCAAACTATCAAGGGGCAAGTGACCCCCCGCATTTTGTCAACATTAATAACGACTACAATATATGTGAATTTATAAGAAATCGTTGGAGCCGTTTTGGAGAAATAATTTTTTTAGAGTTGTAGAGTTTTTTTGAAATAAACCCCCCCCCCCCCAAATTGAGTTAGCCCAAAATAAAAGGAATGGTCCCGAGGTATGATTTTTGTGAACCTTCATGCCAAATTTCATCATAATCGACGGAGTAGTTTGTCCGGAAATAGACGCACAGACAGAGCGACAGACAGACAGACATTTCGTAAAAACCACTTTTTTGGGTTCCTGGGACCTCAAAACGTGTAGATCCGTTGAAATATCGGAATCGAAAATTTCGACCATCACAAAGCTTTCCTTATACTACGTATAAATTGGAAAGCAATAACAGTAATTTGGCTGGGGCATACTGTGTAAGTGCTACTTGATCAACTGTCTTCTTACAAATGATATACGATATGAAAGATCGTATCGCATATATCATTTTGTAAGGTGACTGTTGTTCGCGTAACACTTGCCTTGTGTGTCTCAGTCAACTTACTGTGATTTTCTGCTGTGACGTAAATCTCAAGCCACCAAAGCTGATATGTAATTTTTCGTCTTATTCTGCCTATGTATCAAAGTATAGAGAAATATGTATTCTATCCAATCAGTCTCTGTTCATAACTCAATATTCAATATTTATTTATTCAATATCAATACGTGTATTTCCTGTAAAATTTGTTTTTGAAATGAAATGAAAAACCTCTTCATATGAGGCGAGCTTTAGCCCCGAAGGGCTGCTCTACTAGCTCGCCTATTTTGTGCATAATACAGATGCGTGAGGTCTGTTAGTCTCTTATAGATCATTCTCTTACAGTGATACACCGCTTCATAACAGTGCAGTACCTGAAATGGTTGTGATTCCACAAATGTCACTGTCTGTACAAAGCAATTATTTCCCATTGTATGTAATGTACATAAGTGCAAATTAACATACACCGTTTGATCTCATTAAAGTGTGAATTCAGCTGCACCTGAGAAACTATACGACTGTACTGTAATTTAATTAATTCTGGTCTTACATTTGGTTGGAAATGTGCAGAATGATATCGATGTACTCGTACCTGTCTCGTTCATATTTTCTGTCTTTGGATTGTAACATTTCGCGGAGGTTTCAGTTACAACATTTGATTACTGAGACAACTTGGTCGTGTCTTAGCTTGTCCATTATAAATAAATAAATAAGGACTTTCTATTGATTCTATTACTAAGCCCAGAGGCGGACGCAGCGACCCGCACTGCGGGCAATTGCCCCCCCCCCCCCTTGGACAGCAGTTATATTCTTTGCCTCTAAAATCTAAGTTTTACTGCACTCAAAATGAGCAAAACCTCACTATTTCAGCCCTATATTTAAAAAAAAATTCTCCCGGGGGAAACCACCGAGCCCCCCTTGTCCACAACTATATTGATTCTTTGTTATATGTAAGCCTACCAAGTTGAATCCAGCGGACCAGAGCAGGTTCAGAGATGCAGATAACTTGGTCGTGTGCACAGTGCCGGTAGGGAAACATGGTAGGACTTGTCCTGGTCACCTCCGAACTAATCGTGTGACTTCACTGTGTTTCCCAAGTGGTTCGGAATCCACTATAATCAGGAGGTCCACTGTCCTATGGGCCCACACCGTGGCCTGGGACTGTGTCCATGTCCAACCATACTACTACTATATGTAAGCCTTATTCCTCTCAAAATGCGTAAAACCTCACCTATTCGGCCCCATTTTTCAAAAAAATTCTCCCGGGGGGACAAGTGCCTTCCCCTTTTATGAGGTCTGGGACCGCCTCTGACTAAGCCAACCTAGAATAGAATAGAATAAGAATAGAATAAATATATTTAAAAAAAAGAATACAAAATAAGTACAATTTTGTTGCAATTGGAAGGGGGGCCCAAAGGATATCCCGTGCTGGGCCTAGACCTAGCAACCATTATCGCTTGTAGGTACACTGGTACATTCAGGATGTGCACCAATTTGCCAATGGTTTCGCCATCGTAGACCCATGCGGGTTCACGATAGTTGATCAGAGGATGTTTTGAAAATCAACAAAGAAGGATATTCTGAGGGGGAGGGAGTGGGGTACACGAATATGCTAAATTGTGAAGCAAGATGGCCTATCTGTTCAAGGCAAGTTTTTAAAGTAAAATAAGCATACAGTAAATAAAGTTTGGTATTGTCGATAGTATAATAATTATTTCCTGCACCATAATTTGTGCGGCGTGGCCTTTCTCCCTTGTGCGTCATAAACTTGCATGCTTGGTTAATCCGTCTAAATTAGAGCTGAGCGGGATCGAAGCGTTTTCCCTTCCACAACAACTTGTAAGGCTCACGAAAGTTCTTGAATTTCACGGGTGACTGATTACTGATTACTTACTTTCAGCGTACATTATTTTAGGACATCGTTAAATCCCGGCAACAACAAAATCCTATTGTTCCAAAAATTTGAAGTGGGTCATTCCCCCATAAACTGATTTGCCTGCTTTAATTACTTTCTAGTCGGGGGTTCATAAGCGACATAAGTTCGGTTCGTTATGTTCCATTCAAGCGCCGAAAATTAGGGCGGGAATTCGTCGATCCTGATTGGTGATTGGGCATGCATTCATACAACTTCAGCGTTAGATAGAGGAACTGTTACCGTTCTTTTTTTTCGTATCTTCTTTTCTCTATTTCCCCTGCCTGTGAAGGTATTAAATAAAACTAGACTGTAATGATTGTGGTAGCTTATATATTGGACAAACTGGGAGAGGGTTTAAAGAAAGAATAGCTGAGCATAGACGGGGGGTAGGAAAACCCGACACTCAGTGCGCCTTTGCCCAACATATAAACACCCACAACCATGCCTCTGATTTCGATAATTTTAAGATCTTACATGTAGCCAACAAGGGGAAACTTCTTGATAATTTAGAAACCATTGAGATTAGGGAAGCTATGGTTAAAAACAAATCGTTACTTAATGACATAACCTTTTTAAGTAGTTTCCCCTTGTTGGCAATTCCATTGGTTAATGTTTAATTGTTCAATTTAAATTGTTTACTTTATGCGATGCTGTGTGTTATCCTGACAATGACTTTTATTTTGTTTTAGCTTGCATACCTTTTGTTTTATCTGTTTTCAATCGCACTTGACGATGGCGTGAGCCGAAACCGGTTGTGAATTTTTAATTTAATTTTATTCGTAAAACTGTACAAAGTTAATTTTAACAATGAGTAAGTTATAGAAGACTACTTCATGCATCATATAATAGGAAATATTAAATTTTAGGTACCTTAGTTCTTTCATAAAAACCGTTGGGTATTAAAATTTCGCGTAAAATATAATTTTTAGAAAAACTACAAAACCGATAAGTGATAAGTAAAAATACCCCATTACATGTTGAACGCAGTAGTCTTCTACAACTAAAGGGAACCAAATTTTTAATAACTTACTGAGTTAATGAAAAAAAAATGAAAAGTATTTAATTTTGGGGTGCCAATTTTCTACGTAGCATATCCTCTTAAAACATTAACTTTGAGCGCATTATGGCAGCTGTTCTGCCCAAGTGCACTGTTACTTTGTTAATTATGATTACAAGTAAAGTAAAAAAGTGCCTCTGGGTATTATTCAAACCAAATTTTCACCAACCTACTCGGTCCAACGAACGTCCTACGAGCTCCCTCCTCCCTCTCCGAAGCGCTAGGAATCAAAACAACAGCCACAGATAACATTATACATTTCCTAAGAGCCGCCGGCCTCTTCTTCAGCATTTAACCCCCCCCCCCCCACTACTTACACTACACAGCGGATAACCCTCCCCCACAAAATAATAGGTAAACATCCCCAATTTCCTAGCGCAAATTCCCAACAGGGACCCGTGTTTTTATTTGAGCACGGCTGGTCACCCAGATTATACTGTTGATTCCTTAACTTTCACCTCTTCTTCTCGTCCTCCACTCGGGATCTTCACACACAAATTTCATTTTAGTCTTCTCCCTAACGGGTGATGTTTTGGTTGCAGGGTGCTAGAATGACAGGATGAGCTCGTTGGGGAATGGAAGTGCCGGGCCGCGGGGAAGGCGGCGGGGACGAGCCCCGACGGAAGAAGGTTGTCTACTTCCACGACTCGCGGCCCCCCGACCACGTCTACGAACAGCAGAACAACTTCAAAATTGAAGGTACGTTCAATAGATACTTCTTAGCCCCAAGGTGTTCAATTAGACGATCTCCGACGGAAGGTTGTCTACTTCCACGACTCGCGGCCCCCCGACCACGTCTACGAACAGCAGAACAACTTCAAATTGAAGCTCACGGTAGCAAATAAAACTGTAATAAGAATTCTATTTTTTTGCCAAGTGTGATATTTAACAAAGTTAATAAGGAGACTATAATTTATGTTCGAAATTGAAGGTACCGTACGTTCAATTAGTTTTCGAAATCGAGTTCGATTAGACGAGCCCCGACGGAAGAACTTTGTCTACTTCCACGAAGGTACGTTCAATAGAAAACTTCTTGGCTCTTAGGAGTTCGATTAGACTAGCCATTATGAAAGAAAGTTGTCTGTACTTCCACTACCACAAGAAAACCTTCAACATTGAAGGTACGTTTAATATAAACTTCTTACCTTTCTATAGTGAAACAATATGAGAATTGAAGGTATATGCAATGCACAGGGAAACTTTTAATACATTTCAAAGTTCCGCTGCTTGTCGTATTAGTATCGATGAATGGTACATTATTCTGATCGCTGATACCCTAAATATTGTCTTTTAAGGGTACAATTAATTAATTACTAACTTAATGGAATTCCCTAGGACTGGGGCTGGCTTTAAACCACGTGAGTTTTAGAAAATCGATTGCGGAAATTAAACCGCAACATTGAATATCGTAAATGCTACGTCGAGCAACAATGTCCCCAGGTCTGACCTCAAAATTGTTAACCCCTGTACAGTTACAAAAGTATAAGTTTTCGTTTTCTGAATTAGTCACATTCACATATGAGTAGTCTACCATCAAAGTCGCCCATGTCGCCGACCAATTTTTCAGAACCCACTGAACGTGTAAATGCAGTACAAATTATATACTGCATTAAACTAAACTGACAGTACTGTACTGTATAAAGGTTTTGTGGCTTCTAAAAAATTAGTCACTGGTTACATTTGGTGACTTTGATACTAGACGAAGTAGGAGTACGAAATCACTTTTTAGGAGTCGACCAAAAATCTATGCAACCTTACTGTGCTAGCCCCCGACAAGTTATTTTTGCTTCCCAATTTATACGTAGTATAAGGAAAGCTTTGTGATGGTCGAAATTTTTGATTCCGAGATTTCAACGGATTTACACGATTTGAGGTCCCAGGAACCCAAAATAGTGGTTTTTACGAAATGTCTGTCTCTCTGTTGCTCTGTCGCTCTGTCTGTCTGTTCGTTGATTTCCGGGCAAACTACTCGATCGATTTTGATGAAATTCGACATGTAGGTTCACAAAAATCATACCTCGGGACCATTCTTTTTTATTTTGGGCTAACTCAATTTGGGGGGGTTTTATTTTCAAAAAAACTCATAAAAAACGTCTAAAAAAATTATTTCTCCAAAACGGCTCCAACGATTTCTTTTAACTTCACATATATTGCAGTCGTTATTAATGTTGACAAAATGCGGGGGGTCGCTTGCCCCTTGATAGTTTGCTTCTGGGGGTAAAAAAATAAAAATAACTAAATTTTAATGAAAAATGACTAAAAAATAATTTTTCTGTGAAACCTTTCCATCGACGATTTCTACCTTCAGGCATGTTTTA
The DNA here is from genome assembly GCA_963971405.1 of Psococerastis gibbosa. NCBI lineage: Eukaryota > Metazoa > Arthropoda > Insecta > Psocodea > Psocidae > Psococerastis > Psococerastis gibbosa. The sequence continues at coordinate 20,304,154 of OZ020491.1, read as the reverse complement.
GGTGTTAAATTGAGTAACGAAACCGGACAGATTGCTTTCCCAAAAAACTATTTGGATCTATGCAAAAAAAAATGTTTTTGAAAAAATTGCGTCCCTGCCAATATTGCTGTGTGGGGTAATTTGTTGGTCTGACCTATCTAGAATTTACCTCACCACCAGTGACGTGTTCCATGTTCGAGTAAACTCGGACCGGTTCTTTTATCTGGGGGGGGGGGGGGCAAACTGAGGAAACACATTGTGACAGACTATAACACATAACATACTGTATATTATGGTAGACGCCGCAATGAATCAGTTTTGCCAGAGAAATTAATTAACAAATTGCCATTTGAATAATTTTTTTAAATAAAATATCAAATACAAAAATTCATAATTTCAAATACAGCCATCATATTTATACCACAGTGATTTGATTCATTTGCCCAGAGACTATAATGGTTCATTATGTAGTTTATTATTAATTTAAATTAAATTTTTAGTGTCACTGCTCAAAATTCGCTCGATAAGCAGAAGCTACGGGTGTGATAATTTCACTAGTATATTAAAATAGTTTCAATGCATTGAATCTTGTCGGTGGTTACTGGACTAGGAGAAACATGATGCATGATTAACATTTTTCTTTGCAATTGCAGTTAGTAAAGTGGATTCTAAATTATACCAAGCAGAATATCTGTGCGCTTAGGCTATATACGATGGAGTAGATGAAATGAAATGAAAATAGTATATTTAAATAAGTGTACAATTAAAAAGGCAGTTTTACATATTTTGTAAGGGGGGATCCCAAAGGACTGGTTCCCGTACTGCCCCCCCTCCTTCAAATTCAACAAACTTAACCTTAGTAAAAGAAAACCTAACCGTAAAAATAAATAAAAAATAAATAAACCTAAATAAAATATGAACTGATCAGAATAGCAAGCAATATTAGGAGTATTAAATAATAGTTTACCATTCTTTAAAAAAAAAAAAGTTATGAATTATCGCTATTTTTTAATATGCATTCTTGTATTAGGATTAAGATATGTTTTAATTAGTTTTTTGAAAATTTTTGTAGTAAATTTAATGTTTTCTGGTAGCTTATTAAATAATGAGACAGGCAAGTAAATATGGGAGTTTTGAAATATAAAGACGTATTATGCTTAGGAATCTGGTAGTTACAGATGTTGCCAAGTCTTGTTCCACAATTGAAGAATTTTTGCAAAAACAGGAGTTTGCTTACATCTTCTTATTACTGTGTATTTTATACGGGACAATCTGCATTGCGATATGATTTATGCCAAGAAATCGGGGCCCTGACTTAAATCCTACAGTATAATCTGTCGGCAGATAGAAAGAATTTTTTATCAGTCAGCGCTCAAAAGTGAAAAGGTCGCTAAATTGGTGCGGACAAACGTATAAGACATAAGGACACTCGTTAGTCCTCCAACCCTTGTCAGATCAAACCTAGGTTAACTTTGACGTTTTTGTTTTAGCTTTTGACCGTCGACAACCCTCATTTGGTCAAACCTTTAACTTTCACTTTATCTAATGGTACATGCATGCTTTAATTACCTTCTTGTTCAATTTTTAAACTGGGTAACACTCATTATTTAAACTACAAAAAAAGTAATTTTTACACTTTTAAGTCATTGTTTTTAATTCACACCATAGCATTAGGCTTCTGCCATCAGCTTTCTTGCAGCCCAATACAACACATAATCTGGTGAACCTCTGCTATTGACGAGAGCTGGGCACGCCTTAAGGTGTTTTCTGTCCATCTCTTCCCGGGTGTCGCACAGAGGGCAGAAAGGTTCCACTGCTACACCTATACAGTGAAGATGTTTTTGAAGGTAGTCACGTAGTTTACCTAAATTCCGCCAGTGAATGGCATCCGGGTAGGTTCTTTGGTAGCCTGTCTTTCTTCTGCACTTGTTTTCCCCACGTTTTTCCAGCGGCGTCGGCTCTGTGAGGTAGCTGTCCCGCACTTAACCGGAAAGAATTCTTTGGTATGCCTCTTACAGTCACTTAAAGTCATCGATTTGACAGGTTGTTCCACTTTTAAGTCATAAACCGTTCTCTTACCATTTACCTATCAGTACACCCTCATCTCGTTTTGGAACTAACTTAAATTTCACTAGGGGCATCGATTGTAGACACATCCCTTAAAAAAATTGCAGTGTTCTTCATACCAGTCATCTGTATATAAAAATACTATAGTATGTATCCATAAATAAAATAAATGAATTAAATTTAAAAAAATTTCATTTGTATTTTATGTTTATTTCTTTACTTTTAATAACGATTTCTATGGGTATACTTTTACTTTAGCCCGGTTAAATTATTTTAGAAAGTTCGGAAGCATAGGGCTTCGAAGTTTTGAAAGAAAAAGCACAAAACTAATGAGAATGTATAGTAAATGTCAAGTAAGAACACAGCGGTGACAAGCCTTCAAGTGCAGAAAACTGAAATGAGGGAAAAGTCAAAATTCAAAGCCTGAAATTTCAAGACAACATTCCTTGGGGGTATTGCTAAACTTTTGTGAATTTGCTCATTTCAAATTTTCAACTATCTAACGCTAAAATACCGATTGCTGATTGCAAATAATAGAGATATATAGGTGGTTTCATTTCTGTTGACCCGGCACTGATTGGCCACTTTCGGAATCATTCGTGCATTATAGCAAGTGGTAACCAAATTATTTGTTGGATTGTACGTAATGTACATACCTTTTTGAACAAATCAAACATTAACTACAATTAGCACTTGATTCAGTTTCTTATTTAAAATAATTTTACCCTTAATAAATTATTTCCAAGGAAGGCTCCCCCCCCCCCCCCCGCTACGTATGTCTCTCAAATGAAGTTGCTGAGGAGCCTACTACACTAATCTAACCTAGACTAAATTACGTTATAGAGGTAATGTGTAGTACAGTCCGTTCAGGTATTTAACGGTCACATGACGTCCCCTTATTGCACACTCTAAACAATCACATTATTAGTTGACCTCTTACTACTTGGGGAGGTTTAGAGCCGCGCGGTCTTTCTCAGTTCGGTTTATGCGCCGATCCACCAGATTAGTTTTGAAAATAGGAATTTTAACATTGGTAAATGAATAAATGTTACTCTTTTGGAGTGAGTTGTCCTTTTCATTTTATTTCTGTGCAGGCAGATTCTAGTCTTAATTAAAAAATTTAAAAAAAATTCACTCATTAATGAAACAAAATGTTTATTTGACGCAATTAAATGAGCCTGGGAAATCTAAAAACATCCAGAACGGAATTAAGATGGAAAAGGACGGAAAGCACCCGCAGTAACTTTGCTCCTAATTAGTGCGAAAGCCATTCAAAGTCGTAATGACAGACATTATATAGCCCGAATACAGTATTTTATATACTACACTGCCTTTCTCTATTCATTCACGCAGCTAAATAATAATTCAGTTCGTCAGTTTAATGCTTAAATTTTGCGTCAGCTAAAATGCGATATTTCTGCTCAGTACCACTCATTTATACAATTATGCACCAAGTATCTATAACAACCGAATTGGTTCGTTAAAACATTGGTTTAATATAACTGTTGGAAAATATTTGGTGGGATCATAAATATACTAAATTAGCTTCATTATAACGTTATTTAATATAATTGTTAATTCCTCATAAAAAATGCCATGTCACCCGAGTGTCGTATATAAAGCCACAGACAGTACACACACAAAAAAACTGCGTCACCTCTCAGTTTTGGCGCCAATAAAACTTCCTTCTTTTATTACATCTTTGTTTTCTAACAATAACCCCCGCCATCGCTTGAAAAGTATCTGTAAGGTGGTGCCTGCAGAATTCCTTATCGGTACCTTAAAGCGAAGGTGGGAACCACCCAGTGAAGTTAGGCTTACACCTATCACATTGTGTCAATGTTGAGCATGTCTCAGTTTGCCAATTAACGCTGTAAACGGTGTAGGTTGACATCGTGGATGTGCACCAGTTTACCAATGACCAAAAATTCACACCGAAACAAGATCAATAGTGTCAAAAATCCATGGGGACGTTGGCATAGGGCCCACTCACCCAATAAGGCACTATAAGCTAGCCTAGATCCATAAAAAGCCCTCCAAGAAATTTTATTATTATTATTATTATTAAAAACTATAAAAGAATTGAATTAATTAATTAATTAAGACATGTAATTTTTTTCTTTTTTTTTTCTTCTTCTCCGGCCGGTACTCCCCTGCGCCGAAGGAATATATTTATAAATTAACAATTATACCCTTATAATACAAATAACCTGTGGGCCCCCAAGTTAATCAACTTGTCGGGGGCTCGCACAGTAAACGCTGTAGATGATGCAACATAATAATAATAATAATAATAATAATAATAATAATAATAATAATAATAATAATAATAATACGTGTATTTAACAGAAAAAAAACATTTCACATTCTTCTAATAACCGGTGCCACAAAGCCAATAAAGGCGCGTTGGGATCACCGCACAATTCACTTTATTATGTTAGTTTTTTAATCTGTATCAGTGAGTAGACTTAAAATATAGTTTTTAATTACAGACAATGCAATATTTTCTAGGTATCCGGCCCTGATCATATCATTATAGTAACTCAATGTAGCGTCGTGGTACGCACTCTGACTTTCACCCGAAAGGTTGTTGGTTCGAGTCCCACACTGGCTACATTTTCTGGCCATACTTCGGAGGCGGTCCCGGGCCTTCCTAGTTGAGTGTAAGAGAGGGCTTTATAGCCCTAACTCCGATGGGTTGGCTTAGTAATAGAAACAATAAAAAGTCCTATTCATTTATTTTTATTTTAAATAGGGGAAATCAAAAAATACTTAATTTCAAATACAGACTAATTATTAGCCATTTTAGGCCTAATTATTTTTCATATGGATCTAATTCATTTGCACGGAGGCTAGAGTGAGTACTCCATAATGGGTTATTAGATTTAATTATTAATTAAAATTATATTTTGCTGTAAGTCAAATTGATGAATTATTTTTGGACTTTAAATCGGCGGTTAAAACTAATTTGAAACTTAACATACAAAAGGGTAGGTTCTCTTACCTAATTTGAAAGCATAAATTACCCTATTGATGGACGGTTCGATCCGCTGATATTTTCTGTCCATTTCAATTTGGTCACCTTGATTTTTTTGTATTTTCAATATATTTGCGGGTCGATCTTCCTTTCTTCGGATCGGACCGGGCAAACTCCATCACTACGGATTAGCATGTTGCCAGAAAAATCGAGAACGGGGAATAATTTGGGGAGATTTAGGACAGCCTGCCATCAGGTTCTGGGGAGTGAAGTGTGAGAGTGAATGCATGAGTACCTGTTTTATTATTTTCTATCTTTTTATTTTGCTGTTTTTTTCTTCTTCAGGAAATATATTATGATAATAATGTAAAAAATAAATTGTAAACCAAAATAGGTTAGCTGTTAGAGTAGCCCTTCGGGGCTAAAGCTCGCCTAGTATAAAGACGTAAGTCCGAGGAAAAACGTACGTCGAGTTTTGAACAAAAGGCAAAAGATCAGCAGAAACACCGGGGGAAATTCCAGTCAAAACACAACAGATACTGAAATCGAAATGGCGATTGCCCTTGCTGGGGGGGGAAGGTGACGAAGAATACTGATGGCTCGTTTCATTCAGTGCAACTTAAACGGCTTAGCAAATGAAGAGGAACTAAAGATCTTACAAGGGCAGTGTAACCTTTTATATTAATATATTAATACATCCAATCGAAGAAGAAGAAGAGGAAGCTTAGCAAATGAAGAGGAACTAAACTTACAAGGGCAGTGTAACCCATTAATATACTAATATATTCAATCGAAACACCAATTGGCTCAGTGGGCGTATAAGCAAGCCCTAATTTGCAGTCGCCCTAAAACCAATTAAAAAAAAATACGTTTTTCATTGCATTTCATTTCATCATCATCAATTAATTTAATAATTAATTCAATAATTAATACCCCGCACACCCTCAGGTTAAGGGGGCCTACAAAATAATTTGTTTCGGCAATCATTTTAGAAAAATATACGAATTGTTATAATATTATATTATGTTGAGCTTACTTGGGATCGTCATTATTGGCACAATGTATTTTTAAGTATCCTTGTTGACGCGCCATGCAGGCTATCAAGGAACATTACTATTATTGTACTCAGGTTTGATTGTCCTTGTAGCCTAATAATACCCTTATTGTTGCTCGAAAATGCAGATGGGGGCCTGTTTTGTGCCTGTCACAATGTTTACGACCGCGAATGTGAGTGGATCACTAGAATGGTGTATTTTTTTATTGTAGATCAATCCAATTCAGAGGCGCCATTTTTAAATGTGTGCTTTTTAGGCTGTTTTAATTATAATTAATAAGATTGGGTATGGTTTTTGGGTTGAAAACAACCCATATGGTAATGCTTAGGCCTCAAGGCATTCCCTTGGGAGAAACTTATTTCCTAGGCGGACAAAAACAGGATCAACTTTAATTAAAAGGAGCAAGAAGGTACTGATAATACTAAAACAGATCATAATTATTTAATCTTGCCTAGATTAAAATAAACTCCCTTTCAGCCAACTCCCCTTTCCCCCGAGGTGGAAGAGTCTGCCCTTAGGATGCCTAAAGTTAACAAACAGACTCACTCCCCCGCCTGGCTGACAGGGTTGCTTAAGGCTGAGTGTTCAAAATGTTTTGTAAACCAGATATTTTGCTGATTTTTTTGACGAAAATAATTTATTGCTCATTCCACAGATACAAAGATAACAAAGTGAACAGATAAAAAACTCATAAAAAATCCAAGTTATTGCAGGAAGTTTATATTTTCTAAACTGAAATATTATTACATTAAAAAAATTGGATAAATTGGATAAATTAAACCCATTTTGTAGCACAGTTGTAAATCTGTAAGGGAAATAGACAGCTTTCACAGAAAGCTCGTATTTTTTAAGATTTTTTCATCTGTTCCCTTTTATATCTTTGTGGCTGTGGAACGATCAATTAATTAATTACATCCAAAAAGTACGATAATTTCTTGTTTACAAAACATTTTGAACACTCAGGCTTAAAGCAGAAATGCTAAAAGCAGGCGTTGGAAACAACACCTTAAAATAAACTTATCTTTGACAGTAGGTAAGTTTAAATTCAGTTTCAAAGTTGTTTTTTTTGACGTCCTATATTTTACCATTTGAAATTTTTTCCATCCCAATGACATAGCGATAGCCCAATCATAAACAGCAGGGGCAAAGTAGGATGATAGTGGTTAAGTGAGGGAAGTCAGGGAACCAAGTATTAAGTAAATAAATAAGAAAAAGTTTCCAATGTATTTTTGCGTTCCAATTTATGCGTAGTATAAGGAAAGCTTTGTGGTGGTCGAAATTTTCGATTCCGAGATTTCAACGGATTTACACGTTTTGAGGTCCCAGGAACCCAAAAAAGTGGTTTTTACGAAATGTCTGTCTATCGCTCTGTCTGTCTGTCTGTCTGTATGTATATCTGTCTGTCTGTCTGTCAGTTTGTCTGTCTGTCTGTTCATCGATTTCAGGGCAAACTAGTCGGTGGATTTGTGTGAAATTGGACATGTAGGTTCACAAAAATCATACCTCGGGACCATTTTTTTTATTTTGGGCTAACTCAATTTGGGGGGGTTTTATTTTCAAAAAACTCAAAAAAAAACGTCTAAAAAAATTATTTCTCAAAAACGGCTCCAACGATTTCTTTAAAATTCACATATATTCTAGTCGTTATTAATGTTGATAAAATGCGGGGGGTCGCATACTCGTTGATTGTTTGCTTCTGGGGGTAAAAAAATAAAAATAACTTAATTTTAATGAAAAATGACTAAAAAATAATTTTTCTGCGAAACCTTTCTATCGATGATTTCTACCTTCAGGCATGTTTTAGGTGTTAAATTGAGTAACGAAACCGGACAGTTTGCTTTCCCAAAAAAACTATTTGGTTTTGTGCAAAAAAATTTATTTTTGAAAAAATCAAAGCAATTTCACGCTGAAATGCATTGCGTGCCCTGCCATTATTGCTGTGTGGTAATGTGTTGGTCTGTCCTATCTAGAATTTACGTCACCTCCAGTGACGCCAGGTGAACGACCCCCCCCCCCCCCCGTGATATCCGAAATTTAACCATAGGAAAATTATTTACCATGAAATTAATCATTTTCTCTCCCTACTAATTCATAAATTGGAAAGCATGTTCGAGTAAACTCGTACCGGTTCTTCATTTTGTCGCGAAACAAATTGGCATTAAAAAGTTATGGTAAAGGGATTGTCGAAAATTTCAATCATTATTAAAATCAAAGAAATTATAAGAAAATGGATTTAATTCTGAAAAAATGATAATTATTGTGGAATCCTCTAGTTTTTTGTAGTGATTCCGCTGATTTGTATTCAAAGTATTGTAGTTTACAGTGTATAGGCGGGTATTCCATATACGTACAACGTCAATGAAAATTATGAAATTGAAGGACATTTCAATTTCTCATTGATGGCGGCCATTCCATATGTTTTTTTCAAAAATTGACAATTTTCAATTGAAGCGTATGCGCCAAATTTTTGAAATTTGTTTGCATTTGTTTCTTGAAATTGTATTTGTTTTCTTCGTCGCCTTATTATTTAAACCTTATTATATTTTTTACACAGAAATGCTTTCTTTTTAGAGAAATCAATTAAAACACTTGTACTTGTCATATCCCATGACGCCATTTTTTAATTTTAGATTGTTTGTTTCATTGTTTGTGATTTTACTCTATGATCAATTGATCATTGATCAATTTTAACAATGGCATAGAGTAAAATTGAAATGACCTTCAATTTCATAATTTTCATTGACGATGTACATATGTGGAATACCCGCCATATAATGTTTTCAATTCAGTACGTTTCCAAAATGCTTATGCAACAGTTGTTGGTTTCCAGGACAGCAACTGTTGTTGATTTCCAGGACAGCAACATGACAGTTTTAAAATAAATTTTACATACGGATGTACGGTGTTGCTGGCCCCATTGCAATTATATTTTTAACAGAGAGAATCGGATAGATAGATCGGGTGCTGAAGCCGGACTAACTTAATGTTAAAACTGTTTATGAATGAGAAAATTGAAAACAAAAATGTTAGAACAGATTGAAAAAGTTTTTCACGCTTCTCTCTTTAAAGTTGTCACCAGGGTTCTATGGAGGGGGGGGGGGTTGGCTTTTCACATGTCGTTTTTCTGCTACCCGGGATAAAAAATTTGTTGAATTGCCAGCAGTTTCAAATTATTGACTTTTCATTTTTGACTTCTTACCTTTTCTGTTGACTAAATTTTTTTGTCACTGATATACTTATAGCTAGCATATTGTAAAAAAAAGTTCAGAGCCTAGTTGCAGTCATGGATTTTGTTGATTAGACTGAATAAATGTATTTGTTCTCTTGTTAGTTGTTACATGTTTTATTTTTGTTTATGGTACGATCCAGGTACGATGGATACAAGACTAAGTATGATATTTTTCTACGTTTCAATTTATTTTTATTTTTTAATAAAATTGAGTTTTACTTTATTTTTATGTTCACTTCCAAAGCCAAACTACAATATCAAGGGTGAAGCAACCCGGGGTGTGAAAACGACTGAAATTTAGCCTGAGTAAATTTAGAAAAACAATTTCGAACCGTTACTGGAAAAAATTTTTTTTAGCCGTTTTTAGCTCATACCCCCCCCCCCTCCCAAATTTTAGTTTGCCCCAAATAGAAAAATTGATCCCGAAATATTTTCATGAACCAGCTTTCCACGCAAAGTGAGAAAAGTATGGACATGGAATGTTTTGATCCTGTACAACACTGTAAAAATATTCTTTGCACAATTTTTGTTATGCCTTGCATCCAATGCAACAAGGTAACACAAAATGGTGCAAGAAATATTTTTAGTGTTGCACAGGATCAAAACATTACATGTCCATACTTTTCTCATTTTGCGTGGACTATACACAGAACGAGCTATAAACAGACAGACATTTCGAAAAAACTTGTAATTCCGTTAAAATCTCGAATTCGAACATTTTAAGCATCACAAACGCATATCTTAATATATATATATATATATATTTCGACTGTCCGTGTGTATGTTCCGGGCCTCCTCTCAAACGACTGGACCGATTATGATGAATATTGTTGTGTGTGTTCAAGGAGATTCGAGGATGGTTTAGATTAACACTTTCGTCCACTGGAGAATGTTTTTATAATTTGAGTTTTACATTGGTGCGTGTACATGGCTGCTGGTACTGCCGACATCTAGCGGCAGACTGCGCTACATTTAATTTTCGTTTATCCCGACAGTTGGTGCTGCGTGTGTGTTGTGTGTGACCACAATTAACTGACATGAGCAGTGAGTGCGAGGCCGTAGGCCGAGCTGCCGCCTGACTTACATGAGCAGTGACCGCGAGGCCGAAGGCTTGTACATATATAGGAAATATTTTTTTTGATAAAGATATGATCAAAAGATCATGATTTTCCACTTATCTTAAAAATTATTTACTATTTTCAATTACAATAAAATTTTAAGTTTCAGACATCCATTCACGAAGTTGTAAGCAGCTGTTGCCTAGAATTGATGTATTAATGAGAGGCTTTAATAATGTTTAAATCTGATTATGAAATACCTACTTGCTAAGTAAGAGATTAATATTTAGAGGCTGCAACTCAGTGAAATGTATTAATCTGACTTAGATTTTGTGCCAACATAAGAAAAGGTCTCAAGCTTACAAACTTTGTGAAAGTGTCCACTATCGTTAACTATCCGGAACCCGACCAAACTAGTTCGTCTTCTCTGGACTCTTGCTTTTGATTACGTTGTTGTTGAGACACATTTTATTAGACGAGCAAATTGTTTGATAACTTTGTGAATATAACCTAAAGACAGACCTATGGTAAGTTTTGGAGTAGTAGACTGATTTCACTTTGAGTGAAACAAAAGAATTTGCAAATAGGGGCATGATAAGTTATCAACTGACGTCTTTCTCGTCAATGTTGTTGCAGTTTACGAGTATTTTTTTTACAATCATTGGCACGCTTATTGGTAATTATGCTGTTATTGCTTTCCAATTTATACGTAGCATAAGGAAAGCTTTGTGATGGTCGAAATTTTCGATTCCGAGATTTCAACGGATTTACACGTTTTCAGGTCCCAGGAACCCAGGAAAGGTTTTTACGAAATGTCTGTCTGTCTGTCTGTCTGTCTGTCTGTCTGTCTGTGCATCGATTTCCGGGCAAACTACTCGGTCGATTTTGATGAAATTCGGCATGTAGGTTCACAAAAATCATACCTCGAGACAATTTTTTTTATTTGGGGCTAACTCAATTTGGAGGGGTTTCATTCTCAAAAAACTAAAAAAAAACGTCTAAAAAAATTATTTCTCAAAAACGGCTGCAACGATTTCTTTTAAATTCACATATATTCTAGTCGTTATTAATGTTGATAAAATGCGGGGGTCGCTTACCCCTTGATAGTTTGCTTCTGGGGGTAAAAAAATAAAAATAACTTAATTTTAATGAAAAATGACAAAAAAATAATTTTTCTGCGAAACTTTTCTATCGATGATTTCTACCTTCAGGCATGTTTTAGTTGTTAAGTTGAGTAACGAAACCGGACAGTTGGCTTTCCCAAAAACCTATTTGCTTTTGCGCAAACTTTTTTTTTTAAATGATAGAAACTTCACGCTGAAATGCATTGCCTGCCCTGCCATTATTACTGTGTTGTAATGTGTTTTAAATATATTGAGGTTACCTCACCTCCAGTGACGTCAGGTGGACCCCCCCCCCCCCCGAGATATCCGAAATTTAACCGTAGGAAAAATATTTACCATGAAATTATTCATTTTCTCTCCCTACTAATTGATGAATTGGAAAGCATGTTCGAGTAAACTCGGACCGGTTCTTTTTTTAGTGAAAGAAAGACATTGAAATTAGTAGCAGAGTTAGGGTGAAATTAAGTCCCGAACTTCGCTTTCCTAACCCCTATTATCCCTAAAGAACTAAAAAGAAATAGCTAAAAAACGTTTTCTTAAAAACGGCTTCAATTATTGTTTTTTTAATTCACATAATTATTATCGTATATTGTTGTCGTTATCATTGTAAACAAAACCCACTAGGTCGCTTTCCTCTCGATGGTTTGGTTCGGGGGACAAAAAAAAAAAAATATTTTCAATTTTCATGAAAAATTACTAATAAATATTTTTTCTGGCGAACCTTTCCGAGTATGATTTATAATTTCAGGTAACATGACCGTACAGGTTGCTTTCCCAAGCGAGGTTTTGTTTTTGATGATTTTTTTTTAGATATTGATTGGTTTAAAAGTATTTTTGGAAGTAAGCCATACCTCAATGCATTGAATATCTATATTTTTTTTATCTCTTTTATAAAAAATTTAATCGCATACAAACAATTTTAATGAATGTATCTGATTGGCCTCTTCAGTCGCCTCTGTAGGCTAGTACCCGTGTTGAGTTACGACACGTCTCCGATCGCATGGCGTGTAAAGACTTGCACAATTGCAAGCACGTTACCACCTGGCCATCGAAGTCTTCCCATTTTTAATTTTTTTATAATTTAAATGCCTGCCCACTCTAGACTTTGCCACTGTCTCGTCGATCAATCCGGTGCTTTAGGATGGGGAAAATCGAAGCATTCAAAATTGATCCTAAGAACAATTACAAAGGTACCATGGAACTATTCTGGTAATTACGGTACCTGCTCCAATATACTTATATATATATGTATGTAGGTATAGTCCACGCAAAATGAGAAAAGTGTAGACATGGAATGTTTTGATCCTGTGCAACACTGTAAAAATATTCTTTGCACAATTTTTGTTATGCCTTGCATCCAATGCAACTAGGTAACACAAAATGGTGCAAGGCATATTTTTAAAGTGTTGCACAGGATCAAAACATTTCATGTCCATACTTTTCTCATTTTGCGTGGACTATATATTGGCACACGTCCTGAATGTCAGCATACAGCTGCTTCGAGTGATAGAAAGGTAGGCTGAGGCTTCATAGTGAGATTCTCCAAAGTGACTTCGTGGAACTTCATCATACTTATAATTGTAGAAAGAATGAGACGCAACGATCCACAATAAAATATATTAAACGTGACCGGTTTCGGTAAATGTCTAATCATGTCTGATGATGGTATTTTACCGAAACCGGTCACGTTTAATATATTTTATTGTGGATCAGTTGCGTCTCATTCTTTCTACAATTATAAGGCTGAGGCTTGCTTACTCTGACACATCGTAAGTGGCGTAAGCTAAACACAGCCAACTAAATGAACTAAGTACGGGAAATATACATAATAATAGTCTCCTTAGTAACTTTGTAAAGCTTGCTGTCACTCATTGTGAAAAAAATGTATTATTTACAGTACAAACAAATATTTCAAATACATTTAGGGCTTCTTAACATATGATTGCACAATGAAGGAATTACGTAAAAACCTTGGAGTTAGTGATTCAAAATAAATACTTCTCAACTTCTGTGTACATAAAATTATTGTGAAGAAAATTCCCAAGTTTCCTTTCTTTAGCGAGCTCATAAAGGGCGATTATCAATGACGCGGAATTTTCGAGGACTATTAAGAATGCGTGGAATTATTATGAAAGCTTTAGATTATTTTCGTGGTAAGGGAGGAGTGGTCACGCAATCCACTCCTGCGTGTATAGTTGGCCTGGTTTTATACCGGTAACTTGTATTAGACTACTCGTATAACTGTAGAACTTGCCAATATGAGTAACCCAAAGAGATAGAATAGATGACGCCATACAATAAGCTGATTGTGGTCAAACGTAAGGGGAACTGCAGCCGGATCATGGCGATTATAATACCGGTATTTATTTAATCCCCCGGTTTTAAAAATGTAAACAAGATAATTTTATAATGGAAAGTGCTATTCAAAATTTGTTTGTTTACATTTTAATGCCAGGGGATTAAATAAATACCGGTATTATAATCGCCATGATCAGGCTGCTGTTCGAGGTAATGGCAAAAGAAAGGTAACTGAGTTGGGTTCCAAGATAACAAATAAATAAAATGCACAATCCAGCAGGCAGAACCGGCGCAGGTGGTTTCTGCGCACTTTATCTGGCAATTTTAATACGGTTTGGCTGATGGAGTAGCATTTTCAATAATTTTTGTATTGTTCGCAGAAATCTCTCGAACTCCTAGCAATGATGGATTTTTCACAGAACCAGAGTCTGGAGTGAGCAGTGTTTCATCTGCGCTTTCAGAACTGGGCCGCGACCTAATCCAGCTTCAAGCCAGGTACATTTCCCCACAGCATGTATAAATATGTTTATTTTATTTTGGCTATTTGTCTAAACCAAAAACAGGCCAGTGCATCAACTAAACTTAAGAGCAAATAGTGTGCTACTCCCGAGTCAGGCGTTGCAATCCCACCCCCAATTCAAGGACCACCGCCACAAAATTGTCCCTCACTTCGGGAAGTGAATTGCCCAAACTCTGTGAATGGCAACCGTAAGTCCAATCCTTGCGGCCGACGTCAAACGTTCTACGGTTTCCGGCTGATCGCAATGGTCGCAAGAGGTACAATCAATTAAATCATTTTCATATATTTATTTATTCTTATTTTCGCCTGTGACGTAGCAGTATCTCTTTCCGCCAAAAGATTCCGTTTGAATTTACACTTTTTATGTTGTTGTTGAGTTATTAGTGAGGGTTGGTACTGGGCCTTACATTATTCAATGCATTTTGAGTAGTGCAATGGTGAACCATTGATTTCAGGGTCGCGGATTTGGAACGGAGGATGATTGCAGAATCTGAGCTGCCTGGCATTATAGACGATCTAAAGTCCCAGGTAGAGAACCTGCGAAATAAGTTGGAGAGTGTCGAGTTACGGTCGAAGCGGGCTGAGGCGAGCGCTGACTATCGACGAGCTAGCGACCAGCGTCTGCGAGAAGTCAAGCAACGCTACGCGGAGATCTGGTAAGTTGCAGTAGAGAATATTGGGAGTTTAATAACAAAGGCTTTCACGACCTTAGTCAGATGATAAGTTGTAGAGGGTCGGGTTACTGTCGGAACGGGTTGAGGCGAATGTTGGTTATCGACCGACATGCTAGCTACCAGATTCCAAGATGGAAGTTTAGTCACCCATCGCGGGACTGTAGACTGTTATCAATAGGCGGCTAGTGGGCCTGCACAACATAAGTACGGAATTTCGTTGGGTGAGGGGCATACACAAGCTAAGTACAGAGTTTTGACCGGATCTAGGTATCCATTTTGCTATGCTCAATGCTGCAATGTTTAAGACTTCGGTATCTTTTATGTTGGCACATATTTCTGATAGTTGGCTATTTGTTTAACGGGTGCCCCGGGATATTATGGCACCTGCCATTCTAGTTAATTTAATTTCTATTTCGTTACCTTGCAAATCGTGTTCTACGCTCAAATCTCGAAAAATTTTTCGTCTTGGCCTCTTCGACAAGCTTTCAGTCCCTATCGTGGACCCTCCGCGGCCAATTCGCCCTCCCAGCGCATGGAGGTCCTCCTCTATATTCTCCAGCCAACGCTTCTTGGGCGGCCGTCCGTCTTCTTCCCGGTTGTTGATAGAAGGGCCTTTTAACGGCTTTGGAATCTGGCATCGTAGCCAAGGTAACTGCATTGTCTTAGCCTCCGTGGCCAGACTGTTGTTGTAGTTTTGCATTTGTTTATTTGCTAATTACTCGTACTAATTTACTCAACATTTACTCGCAGGGACCAAGAAATCCCGGAAAACGTGCAGTCCAGTCTCCAGGAGCCCAGTTTTGACACAAGTCTGTACAGTGATGCCGAAATGCTATTGTTCCTCCAGCACATGTTCCAAAGACTGCGGCTCCTCGAACCTTTCGACATTCCGCTTCCAGTTCTACGTAAATTTCTTTACGAGGTCTACAAAAATTATAATGATGTTCCATTCCACAATTTTAGGCATTGCTTTTGCGTCGCGCAAATGGTAAGTGTGCCTTACAAAATGTCTATTTACCTTTAGCCTTCGTCTGAGACAGTATTTCCGACTGCCTTTGAGTTTCAATGCTACAATCTTCTGACCTATTCGACCTAACCCAGGAACTGGGCATTCTAACATAGGTTTTTCAGTTACGGGATAAAATAGCAGGTAGGCAGGCATACTGTTTAGACGGTCCCTGAGTAACCTCGTTGTCCAGGGCGCTCCTGACAACAGTATTCCTTACCGAATCGTATTAAACCGGTAAAGTCAAAAAATTGAAGGAAAAAAAATATGCATAGTGTGGATACCATTTGAATTAACCCTTTTCCGCGGTGAAGGATATCAGTTATCACAGAATCTTGGTTTTGTATTATATGACCAATTATCGGATTGTATTGACTATTGATGAAAACTCCAATTCAATTACGGTAAATGACTTGCCATTAAATGGCAGATATTTATGACCATTGCAGTCACAGAGTTTGAATTGAACCTGATGATAAAATCCATACAGACTGCTAGAAACGTAATGCGAAAACCACGCTCAGCCGAACGCTGTGCATTGGAAAGGAACTTAGTTTTAGAAGTTAAAAACTGCTCCGGATTTTTTAAACATAAATAAATCAATAAGGACGTTTTATTGTTTCTATTACTAAGCCAACCTAGCGGAGTTCTCTTACACTCAACTAGGAAGGCCCGGGACCGCCTGCTTTACATGCCCTCCGAAGCATGGCCAGAAAATGTAGCCTGTGTGGGATTCGAACCAACAACCTTTCGGGTGAAAGTCAGAGTCAGTACCACGACGCTACATGTCTTGACATGACTTAAACATAGATACTAGGCGGGTTTTTTAATGGTAGGCTTAAATAGGCAATGTATGTCCAACTAACCCCTTGTTAAATAACTAACTACTAACTACGCGCATTTAATTAAGGTTTCTGAATCTAACTGTACGGTAATATGGGTACTATATTTAAATACCTGTTTACATACTGTGTTTACCGAATGGTGATACCATTGGCTATACCTGTCGCTGTTTCCTCGAAGGAGCGCAAAAAATGCGCATATACCGAGGGCTGGACGAGCGAGGTGTCTCGAGAAGGAGAATAAACGTTGAAATATCAGAGTTCCTGGAAAGTGAAGACATCTTTCGCCTCGAAAAAGCCCAAAGGTGGATTAGACACGTAGAGCGAATGACTCACACCGCATACACAGAGCAAAAAGAGACAAGGCAGACAACTGACCCGATGGAGAGACGAGGTGGAGAGTAACATGCGAAAGATGTCTGTGGCGCCTTGGCAAAGGAAGTCTTGAGAGAGGTCAAAAGCTCTCTCCGAGCTGTAGACCCGACGAAGATGAAGCATGTTGAATGTTCAAATATGGAGGGACAGGAATACATCACGACCGGGTGGCAGGAATTTAATATAGATGGCAATGATGATGGTTGGAGTGTTTACATCCAGACAATAAGGCTTTGAATAATTTTATTATAGGTTTATTTTATTTCAGATGTACGTTATTGCTTGGCACGTTGATTTGTCAATGAAAATGGGACCGTTGGACCTAATCATTCTCCTAGTTTCCTGCATATGCCACGATTTAGATCATCCGGGCTACAATAACATCTATCAGATAAACGCGCGGACTGAGCTCGCGCTGCGGTACAATGACATCTCTCCTTTAGAGAACCACCATTGTTCTGTAGCTTTCCGGATACTTCGTAATACTCCAGCCAATATCTTTAATACCGTCGATAAGGATACTTTCAAGTAAGAACTTAGGAGTTTCTACGTTATTTGTTTTCAGGGCTTCCCTTTCGGTGGTTCTCGGACCACCCCGGGTGGGTAAACACCAAATGCTAAAAAATCCCTTTCGGCTCTGTCCGATCAGGTGTAGGGAGATTCCATGCAAGCGCAGACCCGCGCTTATCCTCTATGCTACATACGATACCCTATGTATGTAATTAAAAATTAAAAATACTTCATTCTTTTCCCGACCACAACATTAACGCACAAAACACTCTTGTCTTCCAAATTTCGAACCACAATAACGGCTATGAACTTTTAATTAAGCATCACATCATTTTCATTTTGACTGGAAGCCATCTTGGACCAAAATAGCTGATCTAGCTGGTTAAGGAAAGAAAAGCCAGTACTGGCGTCTGGCGACTGAAGAGGTTTTTCGGATACATTCATTGCTTGTATGCGATTAATCTTTATTAAAAATAATGACGTTGAGCTTTATATTTATTGTATTTCAGAGAAGTGAGAGAAGGTATCATCAGGTGTATTCTCGCGACAGACATGGCACGGCACAATGAGATTCTCTCACAGTTCAAGGAAGTCACCAATGATTTTGACTTTGCCAACAGAACGCACAAGAACTTGCTCTCAATGATTCTCATTAAGGTAGCGGACATCTCCAATGAAGCTCGACCGTTACCTGTCGCTGAACCCTGGCTGGATCGCCTCCTTTCTGTAAGTCAAAAATAAAAATACAATGAGGTTCTGTAGGGACAGTTTTGGTCACTAGGTTCGCTGACGACAAACCGATATCCATATTATTCAAAATGGCCGCCGTTTCCATGTGAAAGCTAAGCTCTTAGCATCTAATTAATTCTTTTAATATTTTTTATAATATTTTTACTATGCCTGGACCTTATTTCGCTGCATATAATTTAATATATATATTCTCCATGATTTATAGAAAAATATCACTTTAAAATAATACATAAATAAAATAATTTTAAAATAGTATTGAGGCTTATGGAAAATTCAACGCTTTGATATCAGTGCAACTGGTGCTGCCATCTACAAAATGACGTCACAAATGAACCTCATACAAATACCTGTATTAGAGTCCCTAGCCAGCTAGAGCCGGATCGACCGTGTCACAATTGCAAATAATTAATTGCAAGTAAAAATATAAAATATAATAAATACTAAATAGCCACAAGAGCGGACCCGGTGGATAATTTAAGGAGTCGGGGGCCATCACAAGTTGTATGTTAGTTTAAAAGATAATTTTTTTTTTTAAGTCGAGTTTTCTTCATTTTTATTTTACTAGGTATCTTATGAATTTACTCATTTAGGGGGTTATAGTCACCCGAGAGTGTTTTGTACGTAAAAAAAGAGGAGGCACTTAAACAGTCCAGCTCCT
This sequence comes from Psococerastis gibbosa, assembly GCA_963971405.1. Taxonomy (NCBI): domain Eukaryota; kingdom Metazoa; phylum Arthropoda; class Insecta; order Psocodea; family Psocidae; genus Psococerastis; species Psococerastis gibbosa. Next base: position 20,285,032 of record OZ020491.1, on the reverse strand, counting down.
GGAGTCGTACTCATTTAATCTATTCAGTGACGCGTCAATAAGTCTGCTCTTTATGTATAACAGAAATCTCGAAACAAAAACTGAAAATCTGGAACCTCTGACATTTCGTATAGCCTTCTGCATCGGAATCCTGACCTAACCTAATTTTATTTATCTCTTATCTGATGAAGTATGATACAGTTTGTACGTAATCAATGAGACGAGATATGAGGACTATTCAGTAACACTTGTACTGCAAGACCAGAGTTTGAGAATAAATGGATTTTCTTGGGTTCTATAGCTGTGGATTGGATGGGAATGAAATTATTTCGTTACGCTCCATGTCACTGCCGGGAAAATGGGAAAGGCGAGGGGGATTGCAATTTACAATTCAAATCAAGTGTACCTTTTCACATTGCTTTATTTTAATCGACTTTTTATATTATTACCCACTGAAGATATTTTACGTTCCCTAGTAGTATAGTCGAAGCAATAAGTATAGTGGAAAATATTTGTCGCATTTCTAGCAGTGGCATTATCGCCAAAAATTTTGAATAACCTATATTTACGTGTAAGTAAACTTCTAGGTCTTGGGAGTACGTTCAATGCCACATCAAAGTGGTCTGGTTGGAGCCGCGTGTTTTGTTGATCGATTGGGGAAGAGCTGAATTGCCTTAAGACATTGAACGGGCTGGTGTAGTTACATGAAAATAAAATATGAGTCTCAACGTTGATCAGTCTTTAAGTTCCTCCAAGAGTTCTATATAGGAGAGATGGGGCAGTGAGTTTCTGGTGTTACCTGCCACGTCTTTTTCGACATGTAAGAGTCAGGCTAGCAAGATGTGCAACCGCGGTTGAGTCAATCAACGATTCCGTAGTTGTGATCCAGCGTAAGCGGATTGTTCTCGCCATAAGCCAATTACAGTCAAAACCAAGCTATTAAGAATGTCACCCAACTTAGGCATGACTTAGATTCCCGTAGTTGTGACCCAAGGTCTTCTGCGCAGAACTTATGCGCCTGCGCCTCAATTGTCAGGCCTGCCTGTTATATTGTTAATTTGATGTTCATTTTCCGATATTATCTTTTTTTTTATGTTTGCAACCCCACATTTATTTGCAACCTTGCATTATTTCCACGACTATTTAAAATGTATTTTTTTTTTGTTTTTTTTTTAAAAGGTTAATTGCGTACAAACAATTTAAATAATTTATCCGATTAACCTCTTCAATCGCCTCACTAAGTAACCTTGTAGTTACTTGTGTCGAGTTACGACACGTCTCCGATCGCAAGGTTTGTAGAGACTCGCACAAGTACAAGCATGCTACCACATGGCCACTGAAGTCGCTTTAAAAGTCGTAAATACTTAGTTTATGGTTAGGCGTCATTTAATCTATTTTTGTATCGTTGGTCAGAGTGGTCTGAGAGGATGCGGGGGATGACACCAAAAATTCAGGGAGCGAATGTCCCATCTCGCCTGTATGAAACTCTAATTCCTCCATGCATTGCTGCTGCTTTGAATGCTCAAGCAATGCTTAGCTTATGGAGGCTAGTGTTGGCATTCGTTCTGGGATGTTTCTAATATTTATTTTCTTCCTTTCCAAGCACGGCTCAAGAGCATTGAATGTTCTTCTGTTTTCAGGAGTTCTTTCAGCAGAGCGACCTGGAGAAGCTAGAAGGGTTGCCTGTTACTCCTTTCATGGACCGGGAGAAGATAACGAAACCATCTTCACAGTGTAGTTTCATTGGTTTCGTTCTTCTGCCACTTTTTGAGGCATTAGGGGAGCTGCTCCCCGCTTTGCAGGTTAGCGCAATTCTTTATATCAATACAATACAATACAATATATATTTCCTTAAAATTATACAATACATGTAAAGTATAAGATAAAATAGTCAGAGTATGGTCGGTCAAAATCAGGTAGTTCTGTCCTGTCATTGTCACTGTGCTAGTGCCTCAGTGACAGTGTAGAAAGCTTTCTGTAAGAGATGGTTTCTAAGCAATTTAGGGAAGTTAGAAATATTTCTCGCCTCTCTCATCCTCTTCCATATATGTAGTGAAGGCATTAATTTCCACATTTAGTGAGACGAGACGAGACCAAAAATTGGTTCAATTAGTCAATCAATCCGTTACCGATTGTATTGAAAAAACATACAGTGCACAGGAATGTTCGGGATATATCTTATATAGCGTAGCGCGAGGGGTTCCACTGAATGCATAATTGACTATATTATCCTTACATTTTTTCCTCAAGTAAGAGTTTGTTTTCATATTCGACCCAATACGAACATTCAATCGTCTTATTTAAATAATGCCTGCAATGTCTAAAGGCTTATGATATGCATTGTACATTACATCTAAATTTTCTGCAAATCATGTTTCTTTTAGTATCACCTAAAAATAAGCAATAATACAAAGTGGTGTCTCTATTAAAAAAGGCATTTAAAAATGGATTTTGGACCCGGTCTTGGCTCAACTAACAAAGCCCCACTGACGGGCTGTTCAATGCTCCCATTATATCTTCAGAGTAAAGTCATGTGGTCAGCGCGTTAGAATGCGAATCGCGGTTGCTCATTTTGCATTACCCAGAGGACACGTGTGACGGATCACGGACGCGAGCAACATTGTCCCCCATCCGCCACCAGGCAGAATATAAAAGCATGGATCCAGAGGCAGAACACTGAAGCCAGTGCAGGAAAGACCTGGTCGAAGCTAATCAAAAATCCAATTCCACGCAGTCTACCTAGGTCCATCAGTGTTGCGGCGTTCAGGACCACGACGGGCCATGACTACCTCGCTGCACACCTCAACCGCATTGAAATCCGCGATTCCTGCGCTTGTGACCTATGCGGGTGGACACCCCCGGATGGACGCTGAACACCTCGCGTCGTGCCCGGCAATCGACCACACACCGACAAATGAAGACGAGTTCGAAAAGATCACACGTCGCTACTGGTCAGCGCGTCACCAAATGGCCGACATGCCAAGGGTGGACGTTGGCTAGTAAGTAAGTAGTAAGTAAGTATATCTTCAGAGTAGAACGCTCTTTGACTTTATATAATTTCCTACTCTTATAATCATAAAAATAGACTTAATATTTTTCCTTGTGATTGTAGGACATAATTATAGAGCCCGCTCGCTTCGCTCTCGAGCATTACCGGAAATTAAATGAAGCTGCCAAAGATGAAAGACTACGACGGAAGTCGGTTGTAGAAAATGGAGACGATTTAGATGATTCGCAGATGGTCAAATCCTCCAGCGGGTTAAGCGTTAGTCGACGCAGTAACGCAAGTATACAGGTAAGGCGGGGTTGCCATCGACCTCTCATTGCAGAATGCAAAGACATTGACGTGGTAGCAGACACTCAAGACTTCGGCGGGGCTTCCACCGACCTCTCATTGCAGAATGCAAATGACATTGACGGAAATTTGAATTTTTCTTTTTTTAGAAATCTATTAAAATGTTTGTACTTAACATATCCTATGAAGCCATTTTTTAATTTTAGTTTGTTTGTTTGTGATTTTACTCCATGATAATTGATCAATTTTAACTATGGCATAGAGGAAAACAAAACTTTCCGTCAATGTCATTTGCATTCTGCAATGAGAGGTCGGTGGAAACCCCGTCTTTATTAATGATATCTGCTACCACGACAGCGTATGTGCATTCTGCAATGAGAGGTCGGTGGAAACCCCGCCTATGCTGACTTCATTGGCGCAGCTACAAAAGTCGCTGCCCTCTTCAACGAAAACGACTTATTGAATTCACTGGAAAATCATAGCGAAGACAGTAAGAGACGTTCACATTCATATCCGAATAAGAGGGCTCCATTTTGATCCTGTTTCTCTGTGCTAGCCTGTAATTAGTATGGGTGCGTGCTGGTCTGGCAGCCCACGCAGTCTAAGGCGCCCATTCCACATACGTCAATCGTCAATGAAAAATTGAGAAATGACGTAAATTGACGTGGTAGCAGAATTTTTAGTATGTCTTTAATGTCTGCTAAAACTTCATTTTTCAATTTTTCATTGACGTATGTGGAATGGGCGCCTTACAAACCCCTCCACTGTAGCCAAGGAGACCGCCAAAAAAGAGATGGTGCGACCGGACCCTGGTAGTTGTATATTCAACGGGGCTATTATAAATAATCGTGTTGGCAGAACATGGGCGTTGCTCCAATGGCGATGTGGGGTGCTTGAGGCCAGAAGTCTGTACTAGTGTAATGAAATTGTTTACTTTTTTGATGTTCAGAGTCGTCAACGCAGTAAGTCGTCCGAAGAGTGTTCTGCCGAGTGCAGTCCTCCGATGTCCCCCGGCCTGGCCTCTGGGCCTGCTTCCATGTCCCTCGAGTGCGAGGACATTGAAGAAGAGACAGCCACCGAGGTTGAAGTTGCTGAGAAGACTGTCAAATTCAAAATATCTACGGAAGGGGCTACGCCTGGCCGAGTTACTTGTCCAAGTACGTCAAGTAATTTTATTTAAAAGGCCAGAAACCATTTCGAGGTGTTATCTAACTAAGCATAGCAGTCAAACATTTATAGCTAGCTACTATCCCTCGAATTTGACTTGGACTTTCAATTAACTGGGGGGGTGGGGGGGGAGGGGACCTGGAAGATATCATGAAATGTAGTATTACTTCCCGGCTGCTGAATGCTATTGTGGTTGAGCTCATTACTCTGAAATTTGCTTTGCTTGTTTTTGTTTTGTTTTTTACACTGTCCCCTTAACAAGTCTTCACAATTATTTAGACTCCGGCATATAAATTGGCCATTTATTTATTTATTATTATTTTTTTTTTAGCGAATTTGGGGTTGGACCAGTTAGATCAGAAAACTGATAGTTTCTTTCTAAGCACAACTCTATGGTCTTTGGTATTTCAGATAGCAGGAAGGGAAGTCGTGAAAGGTGTCAACTAGAAAGAGACTGGAAAGATTGGCGGGACTGGCCGGAAGATGGCCGCCGGAAGTCACTAGCTGTGCCAGACGTGGCAGCAGTAAACATTAAGAACGACCTGCAGAGGAGAAAGTCGCTATGTCAGCCACTCTGCCGGCCTCCGTCCGCTGAAGCCGTCGCGAACGTCTGTCAGGAACTGCGGCGTCTGTCTATTGAGCAATGTGCCGCTGACATAGCCGCGCTCGCTGATCTGAATAGAAGAAAATCTCCTCCGGACTGTGTTGGTGCTAGACGGAAGTCGGCTATTACGCTTGAGAAGTGAGTGTCGGATTTGAATGATTGCCTGAGTACAGAATTATTTTGGGCTTTGCATGGGGGCGTTAATCGCCTTGTATGACCATTGGTATAGTGACCACTACAGCATGATGCTGGTTTCATGTATATAGGTTCTGGGTTTGATCCTTGCAATGTACATAATAGCCTGATAAAAAATCCACGGGTACGATACAATATGATATGCTCGAAATCCATGCGTAACTGTTGTTTCAATTCAAAATGACGAACGGTCAAACTTCCAGAAAAATGGACAAGGGGTTCTTATTATTTGAAGAATCTTTTATACTTATATGGTGACTCGTTCCTATACTTGGTTTAGTCGAGCTAATGCTTGTTACAATGACAATGGTAAGCATGTCATGAAAGGTTTCGCAGAAAAATTATTTTTTAGTCATTTTTCATTAAAATTTTGTTATTTTTATTTTATTACCCCCAGGTGCAAACTACCAAGGGGCAAGCGACCCCCCGCATTTTATTAACATTAATAACGACTACAATATATGTGAATTTTAAAGAAATCGTTGGAGCCGTTTTTGAGAAATAATTTTTTTATGAGTTTTTTAGAGAATAAAACCCCCCCAAATTGAGTTAGCCCAAAATAAAGAAAGTGGTCCCGAGGTATGATTTTAGTAAACCTACATGCTAAATTTCATCAAAATCGACCGAGTAGTTTGCCTGGAAATCGATGAACAGACAGACATTTCGTAAAAACCACTTTTTTGGGTTCCCGGGACCTCAAAACGTGTAAATCCGTTGAAATCTCGGAATCGAAAAATTCGAACATCACAAAGCTTTCCTTATAGCCTACTACGTATGAATTGGAAAGCAATAATAATAAAAATAATACCGGTAAAGGGCTTTTGCCTGAGTTGAAGGAAAGTGGTTGAATTTTCTTGTACTGTTCGCCCAGAAAAGTTTGCAAATGCACATTAGAATATCCCGTAATGCTTTCCCATGTCCCTTCCATGTAAATTCCCTATGCTGCATTTTGAAATCAGATAAAACTGCTTTGCATGTGTTTGTATACACAAAACTTATAGGGGTTCCATTCCAAATTTAATGCATTAATGTCACAAGTGGACATTGCTTATTTATTTAGCTAAAATTGTCGATCTGTTGCACTTTTTACAAATTTACTGCTCCAATGTCAAAATTAAAATAAAATTTTCTGAATGTCAGTTAATTGTCTTCAACTACTGTAGCACCGTTATAGGAACGGTTTTAGGATATCATAGAACAAAATGAAAGCAATATTTATTGTTATAAATATTATTAGTGCGTTTCTTGAATTTGAGAAATTTATAAAATTTTCTTCTTACCATACTGTGTTATAAAATGGATCAACTTGAAAGTAGATAGTTAACTTAAGAGCGTCCAGGCCACAGAAAAGTGTTTCTGTGTATCACACCAATAAGGGTCTCGTCAAGGTATACAATGCGCTTTTCTTCAGACCTGGCGTTCCGGATTCCTTGTAAATACCTATAACGCCAAGAAAGCGTGCGTGGCGACTCGACCAAGACGTTGTATTTTGTCAAACATCTTAAATCTGCACAGCATTGGAATTGTGACTTCTTTGTTTCTGCTGCACTTCTGATGCGTGTATACATAATAGTCTGGTTGTGTTTTTTTATTTTATTACGTAAAACTTAACCAAGAAAAATATTTTCACAATGAGTTCTGATGCGAGTACTAATTGATTACATTGATTTCTTTATATTATGGAGAAGTTCGACTTCGATGGCCAGGTGGTAACGTGCTTGCACTTGTGCGAATCTTTACACGCCATGCAATCGGAGACGTGTCGTACTCATCACGGGTAATAACCTACAGAGGCGACTGATAAGGTCAATCGGATACATTCATTAAATTGTTTGTATGAGATTTATCTTTTTTTTAAAATAAAAAAAATAAAATAAAAAATAAAAATAAAGTCCATGGAAATATTGTATCTATCAGACCAAAATACTAATACTAGCAAATTGAAATTCATTTCTCTCGGAACTACTTTTCATATATGGTAACTACAGAGCACAGATTGTTAATTTACCTGAAGTGAAGACGCCTAGTGATAAATACGCGGAGGCTCTCCTTGTGCATTTGGAAACGACCATCAAGCTCTCATATTTCTTGTCGCAGGGTGTCCAAGCTTAACAGTCAGCAATCATTCTAGGATGAATATACATAGTTATGTGGTTCCTTATCATACTTTCATCACATTCGTCGAGATCGCGTAGTAGTATTGACGTCTTTTTCCCTTTATATTTTTGTTGATTTTATACCTCGACGGACTCCTAGCCTCTGTTGTATCAGAATTGACGCATATCTGACAATAAATCACTGATTTAGCTTTCAACTTCACCCCTCTTCCTTAAATAGTTCGCAAAGGTTTAAGATCATCATTCATGCCTGCTAGTGAATTTGCTTGCCTTACCAAACGGTTTATTCAGAAATGTTGCTTCAGTTTCACTGCTTTGGCCTTCCATCTTCCTCTTACTAGGCCTGCTTCCTCTGGTAAGACTTACCACTCTTTTCTGTGGTCTGAATGCCCTTAACTTCGAAATTAACAGTCTACTTTCAAATTGATCCATTTTATAATACAGTGTAGTAAGAAGAAAATTTTATAAATTTCTCAAATTCAAGAAACGCACTAATAATATTTAGGCTATAACAATAAATATTGCTTTGAGTTTGTTCTATGATGACCCTAAGACCGTTCCACTAACGGTGCTACAGTAGTTGAAGACAATTAACTAACATTCAGAAAATGTTAATTTTAATTTTGACAATGGAGCAATTTTAGCTAAAAAAATAAGCAATGTCCACTTGTGACCTTAATGCATTAAATTTGGAATGGAACCCCCATAAGTTTTGTGCATACAAACACATGCAAATTAGTTCTTTCTGATTTGAAAATGCAGCATAGGGAATTTACATGGAGATGCGGGACTTGGGAAGGCATTACGGGATATTCTAATGTGCATTTGCAAACTTTTCTGGGCGAACAGTAATTGGTATTTTATTCAATGTAGTGCAAAATGAGCATGCACTCCAATAAAATTATAATAATTTCCGGAAAGGCTTTTCATGTTAGCTCATTAAAACTTGCCCTGCCAATGAACCCATGAATTTTGGGTATTTTGGTATTGCTCCGCAAGAATTTTTGGCCTTTGGTACACTTTCTTGATGTAAAACCCACACTGACTACAAACTATAATTGAAAAGCTGATGCAAGCTTACCACTGACCCACTGTGACACATGCGTGACTTAGCCAACTGCGGATACTAGTCTTTTTGTGGTTAAAGCCACGAGGAATAGTAACATCGTCCTATTGAAACTAGAAGATTTTCCGGCATGTAAAAACATGCGCAAAAAAATATAACTAACTCATTGCCATGCAGGGTCATTGGTAGTTGGCCGCCATCTTGTTGGGGTTAACTTTGGGAGTATGATTCTTTAGCAAATCCATGAAACAAGCAAGCAAGGGCTGAAGTTCTAAGGCGCTTATTCCACCTACGTCAATAGTAAATAGTAAATGTGATATTGACGTGGTAGCAGACATTAAAGACAGTCTAAAAATGTCTGCTTCCACGTCAATACCACATTTACTATTGACTATTGACGTAGGTGGAATAAGCGCCTAAGCTAGTCTCGTATATGCCATATATAATGTAACTTTGCTGGACTTTATTTGTATCAGGGAGGAGCGGTCAGAGTCAAGTGAAGCTGAGAAACCGAGTCTCCTAACAAAGCTGCGGAGCCTTAAGAGTCACCTGCCGTGGTTAGACAAAGACGAGGAAGAGTCGCCGCAGAGAAGTCGGACGTTGCCAAAACTGCGCAAATCGGGCTCGCGGCGGCGGGGCCGAGGCTGGCGCGCCTGGCTGGGCAAGTCAGACCAGCAGTCTTCGTCGCTGGATGCTCTCCCCCATTAACTCACCTGACATTGTGCTTGTGCTGTCCCTCGCAGACGTTTTTGGTACTACTTCATTAGTGCATCAATTCCCTTGGAATTAAAAACGGGAATAATAGGCTAACGCTTTTGTGGGTTGTTTTGTATATTTTAAGAATAGTCTGATTTTTTTTAATGGCTTTTCAATTTCAATTTGTGAAAATCGAGATAAATCTATGACTTGCAAGTTGCACTGCTACTCGATTATTAGGTTATTCTTAAAAGCATACAGTATGATGAATTCAGAAACCTGTTGCAGCTCTACGTGATCTACCATGTTACGTAATTTTAGTTCTATAGGTAAAAATGTAAGCAACAGACTGTTAGTGTGCAATAAGCGCTTTTAATATTGTTGCGTTTACATTTTTATCCTCGATCTTAAGTTGGGCTGCTGATGGAATCTCATTTGGATTTTTTTTTTTAATGTTCCAGCAGGCAAATTAAATGTATTGCATTTTTTGTGTATTTAGTTATTGTTAATAGTTTTTTGAACTTTTTGTCTGTAATAAATATCCTACTTTGTGGGCACCAAAGCCGTGGATAGTTTGAATATTTAGCGGGGGAGGAGGTACTTGGGTAGATGTAAAATGGCGTATTGGGGAAGTCTTGCTAATATGAATATTTAGTCACAGAATGTTACTACAGCTATCCACATCAGACTTTATTGCTATAGGAGCCGGGTCTCACGTTCTTTTATGTTGTTCCATCTGGGGAAAACAACCTTATTGTGATAAAAGTTCTCAAATGTATGTTGCAACGCGATAAAGTTCTGCTGGAGCATTTGAAAAATAATCTACTAGATAATGGGTGACACTATAAGCAATGAATTAATAAAAATGGATCAATACTCTGAGGCGGGGTTTCCACCAATGTCAATAGTGATAGTAAATGTTTTTTGACGTGGTAGCAGACATTTTTAGTATGGCTAAAAATGTCTGCTACCACGTCAAAAAACATTTACTATCACTATTGACGTTGGTGGAATCCCCGCCTAAAGAAGAATAAATTCCAAGGTGAGCCTTAAATACTGAAGTAGCCAATATGTGTGTTATATTTTTATGAAATTTGTTTGCGTGTAGTAAATTAACAATCAGCTGTTTTTAAAAGCAGATACATATTGTAAGTTGTCCTGCCTTTCCTACCTTATGTAACCACATTCCCACCTTATTTTAGCACTCTTTTAAACAGGGCAATCATAAAAATTATGTTGAAGGAGCTGGCTCCTGTTTGTAGTCTGATCGGTCTAACTTTTATTTTTGTACTACAATGAAATTTAAAGGCCTAATTTTACTCATGTTGTGTGTTGCTTCGGCGGCAATTCCACCGGCAAATTTACTTCATTTGTGATTTGAGATTTTTTGTTTGTTTTGTTTTAAGGAGACTATTATGTAGATATTTAACTTATCTATTATAAATAAGTTATAATATGGTAGAGACTTATTAATAGGGGTCTTCACAGTGTTCTTGTTATCGAGTTAGATGTGCTATTAAAGTTAACACACAATCGTGAATGGACCTCGGGAGTGAGTTATCATGCTATATCGACAGAGTAAACAACGTGGTAGTAGTCAGACGTTCGTGACACGGGTTTAAAGAAAGTGGCAGAACTCTATTCTAGTGCCACATTTGTTTATATTTTTTGTTCATTTTGGTTATTATAATTTTAAGTATTTACGGTAAGTGCTTGTGATAATAGATTATATAAATAAATTTAAATGCTACAAAATTTTAAACGCGTGTTTCAAATCAATCGACAAAAACAAATATGGCGGCGGTCAAACCTGAGCTATAGCAAGGTAAATAACATGTTAACCAACTTGGAAGTGGGTTTAGGATAGCACGCTGGTTAGCTGGTTGTCGGGTTATCGGTGTGTTAACTTAGCTTGATATAACACACTTAACTAGGTATAACTCGATAACACGAACACTGTGAAGACCCTTAATGATGTCTGCTACTATATTATAACTTAATTTATAATAGATAAGTTAAGTATCTACATAATAGTCTCCTTAAAACAAAACAAACGAAAAATCTCAGATCACAAATGAAGTAAATTCGCTGGTGGAATTGCCGCCTTCTCAGCGTTGTCAATAATTGTTGTTTTTTTTTAATTTGAATACTTACAACGATATTTATAGACAAGATGGAACGTACATTGTCAATGGCCCAAAATTCTTACGGAAACAATATAAATAATGTCCAAAATCCATTAGGTCGTTGGCATTGGACAAGGGACCAATGGGCAACTATAAGTAGGCCTAGGTTCAGCAAAAAGGCCTTCAGTACATTATTATTATTGTTATTTCCATCTACACAGATGTAAATTAAGAGCTAATGTTGCTCCGTTTGTTATGTGTATCCACTGGCCTCGTATTTTATTAAGCCAAACATGCCCTTTCGCATGCTTGATATTTTATTGGTAATTTTTAATTAATTAGTTTTATTAATATTCTCCATCTACTCTATGAAAATCGTTAAATATCATTTGTATCATTTCCAAGGTTTTAGAACCAATGGAAGACAGGGCTAAATTAACAATTGTTGGTTCTGCCCTTATGCGAACTTTTTTAATTGTGGATCGAAATGATTTACCTTTTACAAATCTTGTTGCTCGGCTCAATGCAAGTCCAGATAGACTACTAGAGCCAACAGCCAAAATTTGCATGTTTTTTAAAATTGTATTTTAAATCAACTGGGCCCCTAATCACATATCCAAAGACACAAAACACGCATGTCAATTTCCATACATACTGTATTCCTTACTGTTAATGGGCCTTATTACACGTTCGATCGATTACGTCTTGTCGCATGAACTGCACAAACTAGACAAACCAATTACAATTATTACAATTCATTATGTACACAACCCAGTTTTTTTAAGTAATTCTTGGCGCGATAGTATGTAATGACGATTAGAGCTGTATATTGTAATTGGTTTGTTTATGCATAAAAATAAAATTAGTTTATGATATTTTATAGCGTGTAATACTGGCCAATAGCGAATTTTTGAACAGCACCATCTACCGAAGTTTCAAATTTTGTGGAATTATGTAAAAATTCTTGGCTTCCAATGAGTAGCTGCATATTTGTATATTGCCCCTCAAAAAGTCCACTAAATTTCCTAGACTACACTAATAAAAAGGATATCGCTGGCTGCGTGGTAATACCACGTAAGTGCACAAAACCAAAGTTTTGAGGCAAAGAAAACTGTTGATATACGCGTCTTTTCTTATTGTAAAACCGATTTCTCAAGTGCTATAATTGTTAAAAGATCCAACCTAGCACAATCAAATGTAGTCAGGCCCGTGCAACTTAAAATTCCGCTCCAGTTTCACTAAACATCTCAATTTCGACCCCGGAGTCACTTACGTTGTATTACCACGCAGCCATCGATATTGAATTTTAACATTTTAGCATGAGAAGTGTAAATTTCAAGCTGTGCGAGTGAAGATTCCTTTATCGTTTAAGATTGGGTCCCACCGTCATTTAAAAAGTATCGGGAAAGAAAACTGAACAGCATCCTCCAGTGCCTGGCAGTGTCGTGCCATTATTCCTTATCGAGGTTCTTCATGCGATGATGGGACCTACCCTAAGAATAAGGAATCTTTTGTTGATTTTCAACCAATAATCAGCAAAATTATTCATAGAAAGAAATTTCTGAATCTGACAGAAACCCTAAGTTTAAGACATTAAAAAACGCTTGGTAATAAATGTTCAAATTAATTTACAATCGATGGGGCTCAGATGCGGCTAGGCCAGAAATTCGCTATCACCCAATGATTTTTCTACAGTACTCTCCCTTCCTATATGTGATATTTTTATATACTGATTATACATAGTAGAATGTTACCTGTACATATTAGCAATGCATGTTTTATTGTTGCGCCATTTTGTCAAAGTTCAGGTACTTTTAAGTCTAGTCAGACTCGTTAGTACTTACGCGTCATTTAATTATCAATTTTAATGTGCCATTTGAATAAAATATGTGTTTTTTTATAAATCCATGTAACGACCATGGTGCTTCAAATGAGGGGGGACAGTAATGCTGAAGGGAAGATCTTTAAATAAAATTGAGATTTTGTACTTGTAGAGTAATATCATCATGTGTTCCCGATCGGTATATTTCAAATAATTTAATTTTCCCTCTGTCCTTACCGTCCCCATTACATGGATTATTATATTATTCGGGTGCGTAGTTTCATGGATTCAGTCGGTGGTTTCGTTTATCAGACGAATTATATTATGAAATTGTGTGGCCAGCTTAAATAAGAACAATGCTCTAAAATCTGGAGACGGCCTTGAAATTTAGTCAGAAGTTCAGCCTATAGATTGATTTCTAAGATAACTTATTATATTCATGTGATCTTAGTTACCATAGCAAAAAGACTGTAACATCCATTGCTAAGGTCGTGCTTAACAGTTTTATACGGCTCGGGAACTCTTGAATAATTTTTGTTGGTATAGAAATATGCTGCGATATCGTTGGCTGCAGATCTAGCACGAAATGAAAAGAATAACTTATCAGGGAATACGGTTAAATTATTCTGAGTAAACCCCATTGACTCACAAGTATAAGAGCAGATTAAAATTAGAATAAATATAGCTTGTCTACTGAGTTAAATTGCTGTTCATTCTTGCATATGCTAGACGTAGGCGGAACTTAGTGGTGCCAAAATAACAAAACATACTAGTCGTCTGCTTTGGAGTGGGTTACTTTTATTACAGTATTTCAATGAATTATATAATTCTCTGTAAGTTATTCTTTACGTTTCTTTCGAGGCCTTCTGGAAGTCATTTAAGGGTGCTTTACAATGTAGAAAAACTCTTATTATAAGTATAAACAGAGCCTTAATCTTTGAGTACCTGCAACTTTATAGCGCATGACCGACTCAAATGCAACTCGATGTCTTCTTAACTGTTGCCTTCTTCGTTACCTAATATGTTTCCAACCAATTAAAGTACGAATAAGAAATGATCCTGGTTTTCAATTGAGTTATTGTTTTAATCATCAACCCTCTCTTGGAAAGCTTTGGAGTGTTTTGAAAAGAACGAAAAGTACCGGGACATTTTTCTAAAATAAATGATTTACTGTTGGTAAAAGCATCCATGATCGGGTTGGTGGAGGTGGATTTGAAGCGGTGGGAAACATTAGGGTTCTATATAGAAACGGGTCTATAATTTTAAATTTATTGAATAGATACGTTTAAAATTAAATGCCAACGTAATAATTCCCATACGTCACCGCGTGTGGCATTCCATTTCTACATTACGGAGAGTTTCGTTTCCGCCAAATATTATAGGGGTATTCACTGCGTTGATATAAAAGGGAATGGAAAAGTAGAAAAATAGCTCAGCATTAGGATACCTCCGTGAACCATAGAAATAGAAAACCCTACCTAACTTACCTCCAAAGTTTCTTTGCCTTTGGCTATTGACATAATATAAACATCTGATGTAGTCCACCTCTTGCCACATGTTTCCTTTTGTTTTTTTATTAATTTCTGTCGCAGAGCTCATTTTTTAAATTAAATAAAAATAAAAAGCAAGATTCAAATTCAAAACAACAAATATGGCCCTTTTCGATTATCCAAGTGCAGTTCCCCAACCTACCGGTCGGGTAAAGTAGGAAACGTAAAAAACACGTATCCTTATGGCATTATTTTTCTACGTAGAAAAACTGGAGTTCTATTCCCTCAGTTTCCTACTTTCCCTTAGGGAAATCGAAACACAGTGAATACCCTTAATAGTGAATGTGGACGAAACCATTACTGTTTAACTCAGTAATTAAGGGCGGGTTTCACGATCGTTCGCAAGGACTACTGGATCGCACCGCCATGTTGCAATCAAATATTCCATGTTCTTTAAATGCTTCTTCTAGTGAAGATTGGCGGTCATATTTGGCAATTCGGACCTCAGCATTAGGGAAATTCCAATATATCCAAAATAAGCGCAGCATTCGTCTGCATATCCACATTTCGAATACACTGATTCTGTTTCCTTTGCTTGGGTCAATACCCATCCCTCCTATGAAGAACAATTGGGAACACATCTCATTTCACCACACTCAATTGAAGGTCCAACCGCTGATTCCGACACCGAAGTACTTTCTGCATTTTGAAGACATTTCGAGCTTGTTCAATGCAGCTGCGAATTTCCTGACTCACCTCCCACTCACTGTTTACAATGCATCCGAGGTCCAAGTTTTGTTAGCATTTTAATACAGGCGAACCATACAGAACAATACTAAGATTTGTCTCTTACTGACAGGAATCGTCTGCACGTTTATGAAAATGCCTTACCGAAACTTTACAAACGAACGCGGGCCCACCCTTAATGTTGCCGGCCCGTTCAAACCACTCAGCGTTTCTAGATTTATATTTGTTAAAAAAAATTAACCGTAATTCATTCATCTCTGATAACGCATCATACTCACACTTGTCTTTAACCTACTCTGCGTCTGTTGCTATTTATGTTTAGGCAGAAAATGTGCTATTTTATTTGTTAGTACTACGCTGCCTTGAATATAGAGAATGGCTTTCTTTCCATGAGCACTACCTCACTCTTTTATGTAAAATTCTTGTCACCTTGGCTGTCATACTTCTTCAAGCCATTCTCTTAGTTGAAGTTTAACTGTCTCGCTTGGCTTTGTTGTGTGCGTTAGTAGTTATAATTAATAATTCTGTTCATGTAGTCTATACTCGACTCAGTCTCGGAACACGCCAAAGGCATTGTAAGAAAAATACGTCGCTGATAATTTGTATGCACTATAAATGTCGCAAATCATGGTCTTATTGTAGTTCACATTTTGACAGATATATGGCCATACGAATTGGTATTTAATGATTACTAATTAGGTCTACTATATAATAATATTTTTATAGATATCATTCGTCTGCCAATAAGCTACCCCACAATACCAATGCAATAATGATCCTTACAACTTAGGCCAGCGACGTAATATCCCTTTTTGCCGGATGCGGCTGAGAGGGATGCGGGGTGACACGATGCTGCCACACTGTCCGGTGCGACCGCGTAAAAATAGCTGATTTTAGTTTTTTATAATCTTGATCCGATCAGTCTTACTCGAGTTACAGTGTTGGATGTGTTGAAATGCTAGCTAAGGTGGAATTTATTGTGCTCTCTGCGCGGCACGGACCGGGTGACTGGCCTCACTCAACTGAATGCTTATTTATCTGTCCCGTGTCCGGTTATCCTTCCCTGCCGCAGCACCATCCGGTCGGTTGCGGTTGGCACGGTGCCACCAGAACAGTGTGACCGCGCCCATTAGGCTCCATGCTTTCATGCCATCCCTTCAAACCGGTCCCTTTTGGCGGGACAGTGATAAGGGATAGTATGTCGCCGGCCTTAGCCTTTGGTGTGTCCTAAAACTATCCAAGCATGCATAAGATTCTTTCAGCTTAGGGCCGAATCAATAACTTTCCAAAATAAGAAGACCAGCTACTGGTCTTCTCACCATTGATGATACCAGATACCTACTTGTCGGAAAATTGGCTAAGCTTGTTAGGCTAATAGTTTCAACCTTCTGCGAAATACTATTGATTCAAAGAAATTTTATCATAAGATTCAGTTTATACTGTATATCAGAGGCATTAGTTTCACATACAGTAACTCAGTTTATATGTACCTAATTAAACATTTATCTAGCCTCGAATTTGAGAGACAATCAAATTATTTTAAATCATAGCCAATTGTGGACTAAAATTAATTTTATGTTCTATAGTGCACAACTGCGCTGAGGATCAGACGCTTATTATGTCTCTAAGAGGTATTGACAGGGTCATTGTAAGTAAAATGCTATGGTTAGCATGGAAAACTTGCATATAGAAATATATAAAAAAAAAAACAATGTGGCGAAATGCTCTGATTGAGTTGGCATTTCCCAAAAATAACGCCCATAGTTAATTTATGGAAAGAGACATATCGTATTATTTTATTTCATTCATTTACGGCGAAATAGCAGTTGGGGTTGATCATTTGAATTATGATGAATTAATCTTTAAAATGAATAACTGTTTGCACGATTGCTTTATAATTTGGGCATAGATTAAAAATCAAGTTGCTGTAAGTTCAAAAATTATTTTTGGCGGAAAATAACGATCCATCCAAGATAACCAACCCACAATCCGAGCGACGATTTTCCATGAGATAATAATGGGCACTATATTTAGGAATCGACAGCCCAATCAAAGCATGTAATAATTATATCTGTAAGTTGTTCATTTCAATGTACTGTTTTCCTTTAGAAATCCAAAACTGCCGGGAGTAGGGCTACCCAAACTCACCTTTGGGTAGTATTTATGACAGGAATGATTACTCCTACTTCGCGAAACGTACTTAGTAAAACATTTAATAGATCTGAATTTTATAATCGTTCAAAATAACCAGTTATGCTGGCTGTCAAGCTTGCGACCCTGTGGATATCAGATCTTTATCAGTTGCCGCAATTCCATAGTTTACATTGAAGGCACAGAATAAATCATTAAAAAACTTGCCAAACTTATCACTAATAAAATATAAAATTCCAACAGCTGGTTTCAGCATCAACACGATGGGCCATTCATCAAGAGGTAATAGGATCACAGCTAAAACTTGTCATTTTAGTGAAATTTACGATGTCTACAGTATATGTCAATATATAATAAACAAGCGGTTCCCGCAGATGACTCCAGCCCTTGCGCCTGCGGCGGGCGGCAGCTCGCCCCTTCGGGGCCTCGCATTGGGCATTACGCAGCTCGCCCCTTCGGGGCTCGCATGTGACTGCACCATTCCTATTGCGGTTGTCAGCGAGTGTTTTCCTCGCTTTTTTTTCGCTGTTGCGGATATGTGACTGATGTGCAAAATTTATATCAAAATAATCCTTGATGCGGATTATATATCATGCTAAAATTTCAGCTCGATCGGTGCAGAACTTTTTGAGTTTTTGAAGCGTACAGAAACCAACATAGCATTTTTATATGTATAGATTTTTTTTCGCGGTCGCGGAAATGTGACGGATGCAAAAATTAAATTAAAACAATCCTTGATGCGGCTTATACATGCTAAAATTTCAGCTCGATCGGTGCAGAACTTTTGGAGTTTTTGAAGCGTACACAAACGGACAGAACATTTTTATATATATAGATAAATAATATCGTATTGTTTTGTGTGTCTGGTTTATTCTGTGTCTAGAACGCTTATAGGATTTTAATAAAAATTGCGAACAGCTGTTTTAATGTGCGATCTATTTTCCTTGCTTTGAACTAGTGACAATGTTAAGATTAAAGAAAAGATAAAGAAAGAAAAATTGTGGAAACATTTATAGTTTATTGAAATCATCAATTATTTAACTACTGATTGCGCCGTGAAAGTGAAAATGTTTGTTATTTTTGTATCATATTGTACTATCGTACTTGCGAGTTTAGTTCTTTTGTCCCCTGAAAATATAAGTATGTTTTTATAAGCCGCTCTTTTTTTTTACTGTGTAATTATAAAATTGTAATAATTTGTAGGGCTCCGGCCCGTAACCAGGGGGGGGGGGGAGAAATTATTTAACATATCACTAGATTGTAATGGAACTTTCCAGACGTGCGACATTTAACTACATACTATAGGACCACAGCCCTCCTCGAAATAAAATCCTGGTTACGGGCCTGGTAGGGCTGCTGTAAATTAGGAGAGAAAGCGGATGGGAAAATACCTTAAGAGTGTATAATATCAAATATCACAGGAAATATCGATCGTAGAGCTATTAAAATGTCTCATTGTATAAAAGAAATGTTCCTATGCATTTAGATGTACATTATACGACCGTCCCGTCAGCAATAGGTCACAGTTTTGGAACTTGATTTGCAAAGAATAACAGACACTGCGGATATCAGAGGTCAAACAAATTCTAAAACTGTGGCCTGGTGTTCGTGACGGCCAAATAATATGCACCAAGATGTATACGAACATTTCTTGTAAGAAAAGAGATTTTTATATAGCTCTACGATCGAAATTTCCTTTGAAATTGGATTTTATTCAAAAAAATTCACTGGTGTGTCCCTTAACATACAACTGTCTTGGAGAATTTGTAAGCTAATACAATGATGAATTCATGGACTGTGTAATACAGAATTTTACATCGCATTTCTTTGGTGACTTTGTGAAACTTGGGTAACATCATACATAAGCATTCAAGGATCCACAATAAAAATACTAATGCCAAGTACCCACGAACGATTCGACACGCGCGAAGTGCGAATTTAGTTCATTGTAGGATTGTCGATTTCTGAAGCTGACGTGAAGCCAACCGCACAAAAGTGTACGTTTTTCCCCCTCGACACTAGTGATGTGTAACTCCAGGTGGAATTAATTCCTTCGGACTGAATCCGATGTCTCGACAGTGGATGCAACTCCACTAGTCAGGCCTGTTCCGGCTCTAGTTCCATTGCATCCAGCTCAGAGTTAGCGAAAACGAATTGCACCATCTCATGGCATGTACACTGGGCTGTGACTAGCCGAGCGGCGAGCTGGTGGACTTGAACCATCGGATGCAGCTCCGATAGGTGTGCGATTGTATCACCCGAACACCTACTTACTGTTCATTGCATCGTAAGATGGATACCGCGTGCATTTAAAATTGTACATGGTAACGGGACAAATTATATTAATTAATGACTATTCACGCTGCAGGAACTTCTTTAAAAATTGCTAATGCTAAGGTAAACATAGGATATTTTATTATTTCAATTTCCATGCGACATTCGACAAGTGCTCTGTTAGTACTCAGTATGGAACTAATGGAACTATGGTGGGTTTGACCAACAACACGTGAGGCAGTGGATGCATACCGTTGGAGTCAGTCCTTTGGATTCCATCCACTGCCGGTGGATGTGCATCCGGACTTAAGTCCACAAAATGTGTGGAGTTACACATCACTACTAGACACGCCAGCTTATAGAAATCTTCTGAAGTAGACTCAGTGGTATGCACAAACCATTCACCAAGCCCATTTGCTACATTGAAAAAAAAAGTCAGGAAGTCGCCCGTGTCGAACCGTCCGTATACCGGGTGGCTCCAGTCATGCTTTAGTAAAAAGGAATCCGAAGGAAGCCACCAACCCGTCATGCATTGGAATATGAAAAACATGGCGGTTTCCTTAGAATTCCACTATCCAGTGTTCCGTATTACATACAGTATATTCAAGTAATATTTTCCACATTCACTTTGTAAGACTTCGTCATCGTACCAGATAAAATAACCGGTCGCTTTTATATACCTTCTTAGTAATACTTAAGACAGAGTTATGCCATATTACAGATACCTATCCAGCGATTCTTCCTTCATATCTGGCGTATGTTAAGTTTGTAATGCTGATTCTAAAGATGTTATTATCCGTACGATTTAGAGTACTTAATGTTTGTTTACACTTTATCATCCCCATGTTAATTCATATGGACAAAGACCATACAAAAATGGCAGCCATGTTTTGTGCCGTTTGGCGTCCAAAAATCCATACATCAGACTTAATGTCACAGAAGGAAACATGTTTAGCGAGACTTTAATACTGGAGACTTCTTTTCGTTTGAATATCATCCAATGTCTGACGTAATTCTTCGTCTTCAAACCGACCTTCTAACGAAGGAATTAAAGCTTTTGCCTCTTCTGGAGTTTCAGGACAGAGATTTGCTATGGCCGCAAGCTCGAACTTATGCAGTTTCTTCTGCATGAGCATGCTGTAAATTAAATTTAAAAACATTAAATTTTGGGGGGTGCCAATCTCAACGCTACTTATTTGCTTCGTGTTTGGGGAAAAAATGGATGGATTTCTTTGTATATTTTGTCCTGACTGTGTTGCGGCGTCGGGTGTTGACATTAATTGCGTTGGCTCCTCTTCAAGGTACAGCCAGCTGGCTGGCTGGCAGCACATCGATGCCTCCACTCCCCTCGATCCTGGCACACCCTCTTCAACTCTACGTATGTACTGCCCCTACAGCGGCAATTCCATCTACCTCATTTTGTATAATGCAAGTGACATTGACGTGGTAGCAGACATCATTAATAAATCTTTAATGTCTGCTACCACGTCAATGTCACTTGCATTATGCAAAACGAGGTCGGTGGAATAGCCACCTAAATCCTCCATCACTTGCCATAGCCCCGTGATTATGGAAACACGGAAAATAAGGCAGACTGTCATCATCCTAGCAATAGCTTTTTCATACTAGCAACGTCCTGAAATGGCATGCGAGATTTTTTTTTTTTTTTTTTTTTTTTTTAATATAAATTGGGGTACAGGTGTTACCTGTGTGCACTTAAGCCTATTGGCCTATTGTGCCCCCTACAACAAAGTATCTACATCACTTCTACATCACTTTCTCGAGGCCTATCTCCCTCACGAGAGCCAGGATCTTGAGGGGATTCAGAAGTGGTAGGTCTTTTACATGTACTGCAAGCTTTCCGAACATGCTGCTCTTCTTCGTGCGATTGCATCGCATCGCATCGCAGGTCCTCCGCACATTCATTGAAGAATCTGCAAGACCATAGTTGTCTCCCTAAGAGACTCCAGATATTTAACCCCAGGACCAAAGACGCCAAGGCCTGTTCTTGGTACTTCCTAGCCTAGAGCCATCAGTATACCACTTGATTGTGTGACTATTGAGAATTCCTGCTGATTCGCCGCATTCTTTCATTGTCCCTAATTTAGTTCCGAATTCCCTCCTAAAACAGTATTTTGGATGGATTCTATCGCTTGGCATATCCAGGCAGTGGTCAGACGTAGTCAGAGAGGCTGAGTCTCTCTTAATTGCCCTTCCACTCCTAGTAATGCCATTTCTGCTGAAGTTTCCACTGCAACATGGAGGGGTGGGAAGTCCAGTACTATCTCCATTACTGCAGTGGGACAGGATTACATAGCCCCTGTAAAGCATCATGTTAGAGAATACGGGCTTCTGAATGTAGCCATAATTTGGATTATTCAGAGAAAAATTCTCATGTGGTTTGATTTTGCCCTGTCCATGAAGCCATGACCAATGGTATGGTCAATAAATAAATTTTCCAAATTCGTCCGGGAATGGCTGATGAGACGGGAAGAGGTGGAATCTTTATTTGAAATAGTGGACTAGACTGTTATGTGTTTACGAGAGATCTGTTATTAATATGTAAGTGTAGTTTAATAAGTTAAATTAAGTCTAATTGATTTTTTTTCGTTTTCTTTAGTTTTAGAGTAGGGTAAATTGTTATAGGTCTCCATGTGGGGCTTTACAATTATTGTATTTAAATTGTTCTAAATATTTAATACATTCATTCATTCATTCATGGTTACAGCAGGAAAAGACAGGCAGAGCGATTGAATATACATCATGACTTACTTTCTCACGGCCGAGATAGTTTCCTTGTTTTTAAATTTGCGGAATCTATTGGTATATGTCAGGGTTTTCATGAAGACATCCGAGAACTCTTGTTCCTCCTCAGCGCTTTCGTTTTGGGTTTTTCTGTGCTCCAACAACATGTGCACTTCAGAGATCACGAGCGTTTCTGCATTTTCAAACTCTGAAACAATACAATTAAATAATTTACGTTTGATGACGGCGTCACCCACCAAGTGAAGTGGAAGCTAACGGATACTGCAGTCTTTCACCATGTACCTATTCGACAATGATAAAACATAAGCAAAAAAAAAAAAAAAAAAACTCACCATAACTTTGCGTACACTTATTGAGAACAACGATAATAAAATATAATAGACGGCGCCAAATCATAACCTAAGTATTGCCGATAACGGTGAAACGTAGGGGGAAATCTGGCAGCATTTTACATGTACTAAGGCGGTTATTCCACCGACGTCAATAGTGATAGTACTGGTGATATTGACGTGGTAGCAGACATTTTTAAACTGTCTTTAATGTCTGCTACCACGCCAATGCCACCATTACTATCACTATTGACGTCGGTGGAATAACCGCCTTATACTATTAGGTACCGAATATTTAATCTATATGACGTATGATGACGTTATTTCACCTACAACATTGTTAATGTATAAGTGTTGTACTTGAAATAAAGACAAAACTAGTTTTTGTCATGTGATCAAGAGCGAATCCAGAGGAAAATATAGGGGGGGGGGGGGGGTCGTCACAGTTGTATGTAAGTTTAAAAGGTAATTTGTTTGTTGAAAAGATGAGTTTTATTCAAATATTTTTATTACCATATGAATTTACTCATTTAGGGATCATTTGTGGATCCGCCATTGCATATGATCACCTTCACCTGCCATGCATCAATAAAAAATGTACGTCAGACAGTTCTAATGTTGTAATATCAATTCTCTTTTGTGATTAGTCCTTCAATCATGAGATAATCATACAACTTTCTAGTCTTGTTGACGTCCATCTTAGCGATTAGCCGCGCAGTCTTGAGCTGAATCCCGCCGCGCGCATTACTCTCATCTATCAAAAGCTTCTTCACCTTAAAATAAATCTCCGGAATAATCCTATGAATAGAACAGA
Source organism: Psococerastis gibbosa (assembly GCA_963971405.1). Lineage (NCBI taxonomy): Eukaryota > Metazoa > Arthropoda > Insecta > Psocodea > Psocidae > Psococerastis > Psococerastis gibbosa. The sequence continues at coordinate 20,261,394 of OZ020491.1, read as the reverse complement.
GCTCCCGTTCCTTTGCGTTTAGTATGGAGTACCCTGGAAAATGACAGATTTCCAACTTTGTAGGTCGCCTTTTAGCTGTCGGGTTACTTGAGCTAAATCTGACTTCTGTCAGTTGCCGTTTCCCTTCATTCCGCATTTGTTCCAACCTCTCATACAACTGACACGTTGCTAAGCGAGTCACGCCTCGCTCGCGGTATATGCTCAACCTTCGCAGCTCCTTTTTGAACGAGTCCTCCATATTTAAACCTTCTAGGAGTAGTTCAAATTGTTCACCTGCCATAACTTGCATGAACACTCGTAGCCTCATGTCATAACGAGCCATAACTACGGGAAATTTCCGAAGAAGTAGCCCATTATCGCGCACTACTTTTTTCCATCTGCACCTCTCTCTCAGCCTGTCATTGTACGCAGCTACTATAGAAGTTGTTAAAGCCACATCCAATGAATCGCTATCAAGTGGGTCGATATCTTCCAAAGCAGCCACATAGGCTTCAGCACCATCGTCGAGTTCCGACTGAAAATCACCCCTAGGTGCCGAATAACCTCCCAATGCTCTGGCTGCCATACTATTCATGGGATACCTTGGTGGTTCTTCACAAGGCGTTTCTGCGTCATAAGGAACAAGAGGTCGAACACTTTCTTCTAAACAAGCTTGAAGAGGGGCTACATCCAAGCCGCATAATTCGTCAGTTCGCTGTCTTATCTGCAGAATTGTTTTTTGTGGTACCCGTTTTCCTAGATCAATGTCGTTGCCATAGCCAAACTCGTTAATATTAGATAAGAGATCGTAGTCTTCTTGTGGAGACCAACTAGAATCATCAGAAGGTATATCACGACGGTCAACTTGATATCTATGATTATTTTGATGTTCAATCGTTTCCAATCCTAGCGCAAAGCATTGCAAGCAAATCTTCAAGCTGGGACATTCTGCGCAGAGTATCTTGGGTTCGTAAACAAAGGTGTGTTTGCATATGCCACAGGAGTCTTCGATATCCAAATCATCTGGAACACGTGAATATCTTCCATTGCTGTATAACTCAAGTAAATTAGTCAATCATATGGGCTATATTCAAAATTCCAGCCTTGAAGTATGGTTTATGTTGAGCATATATTTTTATCTACCGGACCTGCCAATTCTCTAGTGAACTCCGGTTTAAATGCAACACCGAATAATGGAAACAACCTTTTAATTTATCCTATACTATCAAATATTGCTACACTGAATTGGCATATGACATTCCATTCAACCCAGTGCCAATGGGTTGGCTTTCACAACCGTAGGCGCCTAAAATAGAATATATTATGGACGGGCCGGGTAAAGACCCCTACGCATGCGCAACGTATTACTTCAACTTATGCTTACCAAATTTATTTATTTTCCTTACCTTTTGGAAATTGTAAATCAGCCGCATCTTCATCTAATATATCAGTGGGAGTAATGTTTGCCATAATAGTTTATTGCAGATGTAACACTTATAAAATGTATTCAGATTACTAATTAAATAGCTGAAAGTGAAAATTACTCAAACAAGCAATCAGCATCGGCCAAATCCAAACAAAAATTTATTTTTATCTTCCATCAGTTCCATCCTCAATAATTTTCATCAATGGACTCAGGACTATGCCCTATGGAGACATGGAGTTCTTGCTTCTTGGCTCTTGCGCAGGTAAAACAAAGATGGCGGACTGCCGGAAAGGAAGGGGTACCCCTGATTCTCGGACATCAACCCCTCATTTTAGCATGGAGTGTATAGGCTTTCCAATGAAATTTATTTTATTTTAAGAAATTTTCGCTTTTCAGGTTGAACTCCCCCTTGGCTACGGCAATGATCTCAATCGACTGTCCCGTTGGATCTGGAAAATCTTTTGTTGGCCCACTAGGATCCACTAAATGTTTTGAACATATATACAACGCTGTTCCCAGGTTATGATTTCGGGGGGGAGGGGTACAAAATTTTTTTACTTAACTTATTAATGAATTAATGGATCAATTCTTCAAACCATACAGGTTTACCTGCAGAAATTTATTTCGGGGGGGGGGGGGGGTGCGGACCCCATGGACCACCTCCTTGGCACGGCCATGCATGTATATGTGTATTTTGTAACTATACATATTGTGGGCTTCGTTCTGCCACAAAGATGCAACCTCCACTTGCATTTCTTAATTTTTTCCAGTGGCTTGGGGAACGATATAATTCGGACGTCTCTCATATGTGTTCTGTCCTGGTGTAGGCTATCACTATTACACAAGCCATAGCAGCAATGCTTGACCATAACGTTAGAAATATGAATAATAACAACTTAAAACTGTAAAAATCAATGGCGCTCAATGCATTTCATATCCTTCAATGGCCGAACAGCTGATTTTGTTTACATTATTTTCGCAATCACGCATGCGCTGTTAGCTCCGCCCTCTTACTGTGACGTCACTACGCAAGAGCTCCATCGATGAATCATCTGTCTGTGACAAACACAGAAACACTATTATTTTTGCCTTTGCCGGCTTGTTTAAATACATCCAAGCTTTTAATTTTCAGTGTTTAATTTAATTTAATTTTATTAGATTTATACTATTTTCACTTGCGGAATAAAAAAATAAGATATATTTCGTATAAAAAAACAGTGGCGTCAGTGGCGATGAATGATCTTGAGAGTTATCACAGTCTGTGGCGTACATTATTTTTTAATTTCTTATTCTTTGGTCTGCGTATAAGCTTGTGTGTTGTTTTTTTTGCATTTTGCATTAGATTTGTCAGAAATTTATTAATATTTAGTAATTTATTTCATCGTATCACAGGCATCATGGGCGTACCCAAGTTTTTTGCATTTTTAAGTGAAAGGTACCCTTGCTTGAGCAAGAGCATAGATCCATATGAGGTAAGATGCAGAAACAGCTTCCATCGACATCCCTTATTTGTTAGCCAAAACCGTAGGTACCTCTGTGAAGCTTTACCATTTTTCATAATTTCTGACCATAAGCTAAGTTGCAGAATGTTATGGCTGGATGGAGCAATGTTTTTTTGCCAAATATATTCATGTTTTGACACATTGCCCTTCCCGGGCTTACTATGAAATCAATATACGTTGAAGGTATCACCAAGTACAATAACCTACCAGAGACAATTAAACAAGCACCATCAGTGACTGCATTCAGGATTATTAAAGAGGGAACTATTGTGAAATGGAATGAGCAGTGGAAAACTTATTTCACTGCTAATTTCCTACAACACACACACATAAAAGCCTAGTAACCATTGTTTAGCTCTAGAATCTAGTAGGCCCAGATCACTTGTCCCAGCGTGACTCGTTAGAGTTTCAATTACTTTTATCGTTTTAGAAGCCAGTAAGAGAGGTTAGCTGCAAGCTATATGTTTATTGTCTCTTGTGAAATCTGATTTTTCAAGTTGTTTTATTATCTGACTTACTTGACTTGGCGTCCTTCAATATTTATTGTAGTAGTAGTAGTAGTGTTTGGAGAAATAGCAAGAATGCTAATAAAAAACAACCACTTTCACTATTAAGTCATCCACTTATCGAGTAAACCACTTCGCACATCCTCTTGTAAATATATATATATATATATATAGATATATATATGTATATATATACTTAAAAAATAATTATACTCGCCCATTTACCATGAAATTACTCATATTATCCATCTTGGTATCTATACTAATTGAGGAATGTGAAAGCTTGCACGGGTTCACTTGTGCTAATTGTTTTATTTTGATTTGATTAGAAATGAGGAATCAAAAAATGTAACTCTTTGGTAATGCTGAATATTTACAATTATCACGCCTTCGTTCCAGGTGCCAGAAATAGATAATCTCTATTTGGATATGAATGGTATTATTCACGTCTGCTCCCATCCGGACGACGCTAACCCACATTTTCGGATCACCGAGGAGGCTATATTTCTTGCAATATTTCGTTACCTTGAGGTAGGTAAAACTATCAACGCCAAAGGCAATCAGGGTAAAGGTCTAGTTTAGCTACCCCGCTGTATCAAAAGTGGAATGAAAATGCTTTTAATATGGAAGGAAAACATCCCATTTGCAAGGGAATTCATATTTTAAGCAAGGGTTGTCTTATTTATATTTGAATGCCTCTGACAATGTTCCTTCCATTAAAAATTTTATGAGCAGTTTGTCCCTATGCCTGCCCATGCAAAAATTCAAGCTAAATTCGGCTGTAACTCAAAAACTATACTTTTCCGACTTTTAATTCTTTCGGAAATGGGTTTCTTTAAAGCTAAATCAACGATGTAGAACGAAATTTTGTGATTTTATGAAGGATAGCTAAACTGAACCTTTACAAACAATTCAATCCGATTGACCTCTTCAGTCGCCTCACAAAGTCACCTAATAGGTACTTGTGTCGAGTAACGACACGTCTCCGATCGCATGGAGATTGGATTTCTTTCAGGGAAAATTTATCCGCTATCACTAGATGCATGACAACATAGGGACGTCTCTATATGGCTTAGTAATAGAAACAATAAAAAGTCCTTATTTATATATAACACGAATGCGAACCTTTAGTCACATTTTTTGCCCAGCACAGCTTCTTGTTGAAAGTCTTAACATTTTAATGTGGGCAAGAGCTGAACCGGATCGGCCTTCATCTGGGCCGAGAGATCAACTCTTCGCTCACCCCCTTCTTGACAATTGACAAGATTCCTTATTTAATAATAAACGTTTACGTTTGAAGTTTATAGTCTGCATAGCCGTCTGTGAGTGGTTTCTGCATGTCGCTCATGCACGAGAGAAGTGAGACACATTTCTAAATATTGACTTTCGAGATAATTCAAATTTTAGTTCTGACCATTTTTTAGTTTTTACTTGTAGTACTATCGAGGCACTTAATACTTTTGAGATGTGACAGTTTACTTGATAGAGACGTGTAATTACCACGTCAACGCCTGGAGCACATTCCGAATTATGTCAGTATTGCCAAACCCGAAGTAGTCAAACTTGACAATGGATCAGTGACAAAACGCAATCTTATGGAAACAAATTAAACTAGATATGTGACACTACATTCATAAAATTCGCTATATTTTCCTCGACATTTTTGTATAAATAACTCAATTTTGCAATTTTTTGAAATGTGTCACTTTTCTCGTGCATGAGCGATGTGTATTGACATGGTTTTTCGTTTACCGCTTAAATTTGAATGTATATTGTCACTTTCTTACCACAATTTTTATTCCAATAATACTATAATGGTTAATTTGTGCTTGTTTTTAATTAATTTTATATTTTCTATATTTTTTGGACCTTTTTTTGCAGCATGGCCTCTCAGGCCGTAACCTATTTGGCCTCATTAAAAATCCGGCCCGGGTCAAGAGGCCAATCTGAAAAAAGTGCACCCTGTAGCTATCAGCGGTGTCATGCATTCTAACTAGGATTGCCAAGAGCCTGTTTGAGCTGGCAATGCTTGCTAGTCCGACGGGAGTTAGAAGAGTGTGTTAGTAGCCATTAATTCATTAACTGCAATACGGGCGCAAAAGTATTCCCTGCCTGTTATGTCACATGATGGAAAAAGGAGGGGGGAAAATGAACTTGAATGTTACGGATGGACCCCAGAAGGAGCAACTTCATATCCCTAATTATCCAGTTTCCAGCCGGCCGCCTTACCAAGTTGAATCCAGCGGACCAGAGGAGGTTCGAAGATGCAGATAACTTGGTCGAGTGCACAGTGCCGGTAGGGAAACATGGAAGGACTTGTCCTGGTCACCTCCGAACTAATCGTGTGACTTCACTGTGTTTCCCAAGTGGTTCGGAATCCACTATAATCAGGAGGTCCACACCGTGGCCTGGGACTGTGTCCAACCATACTACTACTATCCAGTTTCCAATTCGCGTCTTGATGTTCCATGTTTTTTGTTTTTTTAGTTTCTTTTCAAGACCATCAAGCCTCGCAAGTTATTTTTTATGGCTGTTGATGGCGTCGCTCCACGTGCTAAAATGAATCAGCAGCGTGGCCGGAGATTTAGAACTGCAAAAGAAATTGAGGTTCAAGAGAAGACAGCCATAGAACATGGCGAGGTTTTGCCAACCGAGGAAAGGTTCGTAATTTACCAAACTTTTAGGGCCGGGCCGTTATGATGAACATTATGGAATATCTTATGAATCACCCCTGCAGCGTTTTTTATTATTTTTTATATGTATGCGCCATCGCCAACGGCCTTACCATGTTGATTCCATTAGAGCAGAGCATGTTTCAAACTGCGGCAAGTTGGTAGTGTGCACAGCGTTGGTAGGGGAACCTGGTGGGACATGATAAAGCGCTTAGGCAGTATAAGTCGAGTCCTGGTCACCTCCGATTTTATCGTGTGACTTTACCATGTTCCCCAAGTGGTTCGGAATCCACTATAATCAGGAGGTCCACCCTGTTAGCCAACTCCCCTTTCCCCGAGGTGAAAGAGTCTGCCCTTAGGGTGCCTGAAGTTAACAAACAGACTCACTCCCCCCGCCAGGCTGACAGGGTTGCTTAAAGCAGAAATGCTGAAAGCAGACGTTAGAAACAACAACAATAACAACATTATTTTTTATACAATTTTTAAGCATTGTAGTAAACCAATATTGTTAGTGACTAATTCATAAATAAAGAAATAATGACATTTTTTATTACATTATTTATTTATTTATTTTGTTCTATTACTAAGCCAGCCTAGCCTGGCGGACATGCTACCTCTCTGGTGCAAGAACAAAAAGATGAATTACTGATGCCCTGTGACCGTATCCAGAAAGAGTGGGCGTTTGACTGCACAAGCTCTATGTATATTCCAGATCGGGCAGAATGGCTAGCTGCTACGACATGTGACGAAAACAACGTAGATCTTACATGGTACACAGATGGTTCAAGACAAAACAATCATGCTGGGTTGGGCGCGTACTGCCCGGAGTTTAATGTATCTATCACCAAGCCGCTAGGAAGATTTAGCACAGTCTTCCAAGCTGAGGTGAAGGCAATATTAGAAGCAGTGTCGTGGTGCAATGAAAATGATATCAAAGATAGAAGTATCGTAGTATGTTCTGATAGCCAGGCTGCAATCCGAGCAATTAGACATCCAATGGTGAGGTCCGCTATCGTGAAGGAGTGCAAGACGAACTGCAAAAAAGCCATGATCAGAAATACTGTATGCCTCAAGTGGGTCCCTGGACACTCAGGAATTCAAGGGAATGAAAAGGCGGACGAGCTTGCTCGAGAAGGATCTAGTAACAACCTACTCGGACCGGAACCCTGCCTTCCAATAGCCTGGGCAAACTTTAAGACTGTGTTTAACGAGGAGCTAAAAGCACGATTCCTAAAGGAATGGCGAAAGTCGGCTGGCCTAGCCCACTCTAAGTTATGTATTGCGAACCCCAGCAAGAAAAGTGCTTTAAAATTCATTTCCCGCGGAAGAAGCAGCACACGGATCATCTCGGCTTTACTTACAGGACACGGTCCTTTCCGAAACCATCTATCCAAGATGGGGGTACTCGTGGAATCAACGATGTGTCGGTACTGCGAGGAAGAAGAAGAGACAGGATGGCATATTTTCGCGGAATGTCCGGCGATTTGGCGAGCAAGACTGAATAATTTTGAATTTTCCACTCTGGAGCCCAGGCAGCACACCGGGGCACTAAGCTTTGGGGCCATTGTGGACTTCTACAAGGAAATCGGACTGGCGTAGGACAGTCAAGTCGGGGTCGCTCTATGGGCCCAAATATGAGGCCTAAGTCGTTATTAACCCGGCGAACAACACTACTGCTAAGCCAGCCTAGCGGAGTTAGGGCTATAAAGCCAACTCCTACTCAACTAGGAAGGCCCGGAACCGCATGCAGTACATGCCCTCCGAAGCATGGCCAGAAAATGTAGCCAGTGTGGGACTCGAACCAACAACCTTTCGGGTGGAAGTCGGAGTCTGTACCACTACTCTACAAGTCCTGACTCTTTCATGCATAGCACTAAACAATTTTTTTGGGTATAGTCATTTGTGCAGTGATTTTTCCAAAACGTGATCTAGGGGATTAGCCATTTATTCAATGACATGCATGGGAAATTTGTATCCCTTAATCTTTCGCTTCCTTTTTCAGGTTCGACTCGAACTGTATCACGCCTGGGACAGTTTTTATGGACAGGCTACACAAGCAGCTGCAATATTTTGTGGTGCGGAAGATATCGACTGATCCGCTGTGGCAAGAATGCACTGTCATTCTCTCAGGTCACGAAGTAAGTTGATTACTGTTCATAATAGTATTTTTGACTCTGTATACTGGGGGTTACCCCCCCCCCCCCCCCAAGCGTCCAAGAAATATTCCCAAAAGTGTATCCAACTATTTTTTATTAATATATATATATTATGTAGGTATATATATATTAATAAATAATATCATTCAAAAAGACCATTCTATCGATGCTTTCTAACTTCAGGCATGTTTTAGGTGCTAAATAGAGTAATAAAACCAATTTATATTAATTAATAATTTTGGTTTTGAAGAAATTATGTATAATAATCCTTAAATATTGGTCTGACCACTATGGATTATGCTTAACTGCAATAGCTCCATCGATCACACCATAGTATTTTTAGGATAGAGAAAATCGAAGGATCCGAAATTTAACAATAGGTGAAATATAGGTACTATGAAACTGTTCTATCTGTTATAGTACTTGCAAATAAATAGGAAAATACGTGCGGGTTCTCACTTTTACCGGTCATTTTTCTTGTATTGTTGTGGTTAATGTTGTGTTGTATGTTGCAGACTCCGGGAGAAGGCGAACACAAGATTATGGACTACATTCGGTACCTGAAAAGTCGGCCAGACTGGGATCCTCATACTAGTCATTGTTTGTACGGATTAGACGCCGATCTCATTATGCTGGGCCTCTGCACCCACGATCCCAATTTTTGTCTGCTTAGAGAAGAAGTAGGTAGACATATATAGTTAAACCTAAACTGTGCATCGCAAAGAACCTCTTTCGTATATAAATCCAAAATGTCGGCTATACATGTAGCCATATAGAAATTACGTTAAAACCCAATGTTAGTTTGCCGTAAGCTCTTTCCTATACGAAAGTGGCCCATGCGTAAAACATACAACAAAAATAGTCGTATGACAACCCATGGCCTGAGGTATCCTCCCCCTGTCTCAGGGGTTCCCAAACTGTGGTTCATGGACCATCGGTGGTCCGCGGTACAAAATAAGAAAATAAAACAGCTGAGATATTGGAAATTAGAAGTAAAATACAGTAAGTCTTGGCACTGAACTATAAAATCTAACCCCCAACATTTAATCAAGTATTAGCATGTAGACTAATTATTTATTGTAGGCACAAACTACTTGATCTTGGTCCTAGAATTTGATGATTTTCCTGTCACAGCCCTGATGGTCCACAGAAAGTCATAAAATAATCTAGTGGTCCACGGCCAAAAAAGATTGGGAACCCCTGCTCTGTCTCATTGACCACTGCTCTATTTGGGATGTTGTGGTCAGCAAAATTGCCGGTAGCCTTGTTTCACCTCTACCGATTTAAATAGTCAGTGTTATATACCCCATATAATAATGCAATATAATGTGTAAAAACATTGCCTTAATGGCATTAAAGTAAGCTAGTTGTGTAGCTGTGCTAACCTGTCTAACATTACGAATCATGTCAATACGAGTATATATATATGTAAGTAGAGGATATCCATCAGCTGTGCTTGTAGTCGAGCGGTTAAGATGACGCCCCGGTTAGGCGTAGATCGTGGGTTCGAATCCCGCCAAGTCAAGTTTTTATCTATCCTCTAATTTCAGTTCTACCGTTGCAGTGAAGGCATGGTACCCATTAGGGTTGGGTGGACCCAGGTCAGGCGGAATATGTTCCTTTTATGTAGAGTCCTCGACTTCGCTCCTCCCTTTCATAGTCCAGTTCTCCACCTACTGGACTTCTTCTTTTAAAGTCTCATGGCAATTTAGTCCTTGGAAACTGCCGCTTTGAAAAGGGAAGTCGTGCTCTTTCATTCGTATTCCGCCAATAATATTTTTGCTTTCCAATTTATACGTAGTATAAGGAAAGCTTTGTGATGGTCGAAATTTTCGATTCCGAGATTTCAACGGATTTACACGTTTTGAGGTCCCAGGAACCCAAAAAAGTGGTTTTTACGAAATGTCTGTCTGTCGCTCTGTCTGTCTGTCTATGCCTCGATTTCCGGGCAAATTGCTCGGTCGATTTTCATGAAATTCGGCATGTAGGTTCACTAAAATCATACCTCGGGACTAACTCAATTTGGGGGGTTTTATTTTCAAAGAACTCATAAAAAACGTCTAAAAAAATTATTTCTCCAAAACGGCTCCTGCGATTTCTTTTAAATTCACATATATTGTAGTCATTATTAATGTTGACAAAATGCGGGGGGTCGCTTGCCCCTTGATAGTTTGCTTCTGGGGGTAAAAAAAACAACTAAATTTTAATGAAAAATGACTAAAAAATAATTTTTCTTCGAAACCTTTTTATCTTTTTACCTTTTATCTTTTTACCTTCAGGCATGTTTTAGGTGTTAAATTGAGTAACGAAACTGGGCAAGTTGCTTTCCCAAAAAACTATTTGGTTTTGCACAAAAAATTATTTTTTGAAAAGATGATAGAAAATTCGCGCTCAAAGGCAAATGCCATTATTGCTGTGTGGTAATTTGTTGGTCTGACCTATCTAGAATTTACCTCACCTCCTTTGACGTCAGGTGGACAACCCCCCCCCCCCCCCCCCCCCCCGAGATGCCCGAAATTTATCTATAGGAAAATTATTTACCATGAAATTACTCATTTTCTCTAGCTACTACTTGATAAATTGGAAAGCACGTTCGAGTAAACTCGGACCGGTTCTTTTTTAAATTTCTTTTGCTTCCTTTCGCGTCTTCTTTGACCAATCAACAACGTCTTGGGCAATTTTAAACAGAACAAATCCCGTCGTGCCTGCCTTGTCAATTGCTATACGAAGTCGTGGCAAGTGACACCAGAATTTCCATATACCATCTTCTCCTCTGGTTTGCAATTTTCCCCTTTGGACATTTTCTTCTTTCGGCAACATCCGACTCATTCTTATTCCAATTAAAGATAAAGAACTAAAATTCAATGTTTTTTGGTTCAAAATATCAACTCAAATGCTCGCGTCCGTTTTTCTCCCATTGCATTTTCGAAAAAAATTCAAATCTGCAAGGTGGTGAATTGATCAAGAACCAAAATAGTATCGAGCTATACAGCTCATAGAGGGCAATCAACTATCCAACTACCATGCCATTCAGATCTCATTTGATAGGGCTAATATGAAAATAGCAAGAAAAAATTTGGTGTCCTTAAGTTTTTCTCCGCCACAGTATATCCTTAGCGGAAACGAATGTCCCACGTCCTATATAGAACTCTAGTCCTTCCAACTTACAAAACAAATTACGGATTTTCTCTCAACTCCCATTAAACATAAAACTATCTCTATGGCGGAGTTTCCACCGACCCCTGATTGCAGAATGCACATACGTTGACGTGGTAGCAGACATTCTAGACTTAGGTGGGGTTTCCACCGACCTCGCATTGCAGATTGCAAATGACATTGACTGAAATGTTTGTTTTTCTTTTTATAGAAATCTATTAAAATGTTTGTAATTAACATATCCCATGACGCCATTTTTTAATTTTAGTTAGTTTGTTTGTGATTTTACTCTATGATCATTGATCAATTTTAACTATGGCATAGAGTAAAACAAACATTTCCGTCAATGCCATTTGAGTTCTGCAATGAGAGGTGGAAACCCCGCCTTTATTAATGATATCTGCTACCACGTTAACGTATGTGCATTCTGCAATGAGAGGTCGGTGGAAACCCCGCCTAAGCTCTGGAGAGTTAACCTTCCATTCTGTGCTGCGATTCCTTGTCCCCGGAACAGTACAGTTGCATTTTATACTGAATTTCAGGTTCAGTTTGGAAGGAAGAAGAGAACTCCTACGTCAGTTTCAAACACAAAGTTTTTCCTCCTTCATCTGTCACTTCTACGTGACTACTTAGATTTAGAATTCAAAGAGCTCAAATCAAGCCTACCGTTTCCTTATGATATTGAGCATATTGTAGACGATTGGGTAAGTTCATAGGTTTGTACTACTGGTGGGCAGACTCGTATCTGTACTTGGCTAAGTCATGCGTTCGCCTGTTTCATTGCGTCAATGGTAAGCTTGTCTCAGCTTGTCCATTATCGCGTGTAGCCGGTGTAGGTTGACATCGAGAACTTATACCAGTTTGCCAATGGCCAAAAATTAATACGGAAACAGTACAAATCTTGTCTGAAATCCATGGGGTCGTTGGCATTGGACAAGGCCTATGTTCATAAAGAGTCCTTAAATAAATAACAATAACTACTGGTTACTACGATTGTTAGAACCGCAGATGATAGGTTAGTTTATATGGGCCATACAAGCCCCTTGTGGAGCTAAATGAAGTCATTATTTATTTGTTTATTCAAGTACCAGGCAATGAGAGTGCCATTCAGCAACACTTCCATATCGGAAGGCTTCGAAACGTGAGACCAATTGAAAATCAGCCTATTGCGATTATTTCAGTCACAATTTGCGGGCGTCTATTCCATTGTAGCCATAAGACTAGCAGACGATTTTTTAACGGTTTCGGAGCTGGCGTGAAGCATGAAGACTAGATAATTTATATGTGCAATACAATATCTTTTTCAGATTTTAATGGGATTTTTAGTTGGAAACGACTTCATCCCTCATTTGCCAAATCTTCACATTCATGGCGGTGCACTGCCCATTCTCTTTAATGTTTATAAGCAAGTATTGCCTACATTGGATGGATATATTAATGAAGGTGGCTACTTAAATCTGCCAAGGTAAATTTGCTTTTATTTTGTTAATATTTATTTTAAGGGCTCCAGCTCCCTTTGGAAAGCAGTTATATTCTTTGCCCTTAAAATCAAAGTGTTACTGCACTCAAAATCCGTAAAACCCCACTATTTCAGCCCTATTTTTCATTTTTTGTAAATCCCCTGGGGGAAACCCCCGGGCCCCCCTTATCCGCAATTGTATTGATTAATTCCCTGTAAAACGTAAAACAAATTGCTCTCAATATGCGAAACCCCAATATTTCAGCCCTATTTTTCTAACATTTTCACCCGGGGGAGACCCCCGGGCCCCCCTTGTTCGCAATTATGTTATTTGCCTGTAAAATCTATTACTTCTATCAAAATGCGTAAAATCAATCTATTTCAGGTCTGTTTTCTCTAAACTTCTCCCCTTGGGAGACCCCCGGGTCCTCCTTCATATTTCTCGAACCCTCTGGCTCCTGCGCAAAGGACACTAAGAACATTAATTTAAATGCTGCGTACGTCCATGAGAACGGCGTTCCCCCTTTTCTACACTTTTATGAAAATGAGTGGAGGGGTGCCAAATTATACACCCCCCTTCGAAAACCGATTGTTAGGTCACTGGCAAGTGCCCCCCCCCCCTTTTATGAGGTCTGGGACCACCGCCTCTGCTGAAAAGAAGCTCATAAATCCCATTAAAATTTGTTAAAATTAAATGATTTTGTCATTTAAGCCCAAGTTCATGATATCGAGGTGTTACAAGTAATTGAATTCCCATAGAAATGGACTTGTATTGCGAATACCCCGACATAACACAGCTTTATATGGTAGTTCTTTTTTTGTAAATGTCTGCCGCCAGTGGAACTCCCTAGATAAGGAAATTAGATCGCGGCCAAAGATTCGTGGGTTCAAAAGCCAGTTGCTGAAAAAATTACTAGGAACAGAATAGGTTTAGAATAAGAATACTGTCCAGAGATTTACTGTATGTGTTGTTTTTTTTACGTCACGTCACTTTAGAATAAGTTCTTGTTATGCATTGTTAGAATAAGATTGTTTAAGTTAAGCGTATGTATTTTGTAAATTGTATTGTTTTTGGACGTGGGTTAGGCAGAATAAGACTTTCTAGTCTTAAGTCTTGCCCCGTAAATATAAGACGTTTATTATTATTATTATTATTATTATTAGGACAGGCACGAAAAGGTAGGGTTGGTAGGTTTTGTTCTTATGTAGACCTTCATGTACAATACTGAATGTGCATTCGTTCGGACCGTGCTGGGCATCGCTTACTAAATTCGAGTAAATAAGGGCACCGCCTCCATAAAAGTTTGAGAACCACTATTTTAAACCCTAAGCCCCCATCTGCCTTCCTAGACTCATCACACTAAGGTACCACCCTTGCGGAAGAATCTCCCGGACAGCATGAAGGTAAGGCTATATGGATGATGACACCGACCCTGAAATTGTAATTAGTTATCAGTATAGCCTGAAACAGTTTGCCCTTGCCCGTTTACAATGGGGTGAGATTTGGGCTATTATTCCTGATGCAAATATGAGTATCAGGACATTTGTCACTTGTACCTCTATGTCTCCTAGACTGTCACCCAGCGTCGCTGGCGATATAGAGCTTTCCAGTTAGTTCCCAATCGCAGAAGTAAATTAATTCTATTTTGTAGCGTGCAACCCTACCTTTTTATATGTGTATCCAGTTTACTGGATATACTAAATCTTAATATTACGATTACATATCTTCTTATTATTATTTATTAAATTTTTTCAATTTATTTATTTATTTGTAAATCCGCCATATTTGTTTTGTTCAATTAACCAACCTCCAAATATCACATTCGGTTTAAAATAAATTAATTTTTCTATCTTTTATTATTATTCACAATTTAATTATCGCCAGATCTTTTAAAATCACAAAATCATAAAGTATCTATTATTATTTATTTCTATTTATTAATAAAAATACTTTTATTATTATTATTATTACTTTAAAAAAGTTTTTGACGAGAGGTTGGCGGCCGGTTGAATTTGCGGTGGCTTGTTAGAAAATGTTACGAAAAAGGATGGCCGAGAATTTCTTATAACCCGATTTGGATTTTAAAAAAAGAAAAAAAGAAATGAGATTTTAAAGAAGGAAGAAGTCATAAGGATGATGGTTGGCAGGAGTTGTGGTGGCATGGATTTGATTTCGACGATGATGGGCTAAACCCCACCCGGAAGGGGGTGTTCGGACTCCGCTCCCTCCTCAGCCCAGACAATGTGACGATTTAGGATTGAGCCATGAGGTGATCGCTTACTTTTTATTTATTGGAGACGCTTATTGGCCACGCTACTACAGGTGCTCTATTTTTCTATATCTTAGGGTTTCATAATTCTATCAAGAATATAATTTCTGTTAATTAATTCTTGTTGTAATTATTTCACAACATTCATTCCTCGATCCTACAGCCTCTCCTAAAGAACCCTAAGCCGGGGAGAAAACGCAACAATTTGACCCCTGACACTCATAATAGCTTTATTTGGACTGTATTAGCTTAAGGCGAGAACTTTCAAGCTTAATCTTGGGCAAGTCATTTTTCTGCCCCATTGCATGAGCTGAGGGTGGCCACCTAACTCACACGACTGGGTTTACCTGGTCCTATTTATTGCTTTCCAATTTATACGTAGCATAAGGAAAGCTTTGTGACGTTCCAAATTTTCGATTCCGAGATTTCAACGGATTTACACGTTTTAAGGTCCCAGGAACCCAAAAAAGTGGTTTTTACGAAATGTCTGTCTGTCGCTCTGTCTGTCTGTATGTATGTCTGTCTGTCTGTGCGTCGATTTCCGGGCAAACTAATCGGCCAATTTTGATGAAATGTTGCATGTAGGTTTACAAAAATCATACCTCTGGACCATTTTTTAAATTTGTGGCTAACTCCATTTGGGGGGGGGGGGGGGTTTATTCTCAAAAAACTAAAAAAAAAACTTCTAGAAAAAAATTATTTCCCAAAAACGACTCCAACGATTTCTTTTAAATTCAAATATATTGTACTTGTTATTAATGTTGATAAAATGCGGGGGGACGCTTGCCCCTTGATAGTTTGATTCTTGGGGTAAAAAAATAAAAATAACTAAATTTTCATGAAAAATGACTAAAAAATAATTTTTCTGCGAAACCTTTTTATCTATGATTTCGACTTTCAGGTATGTTTTAGGTGTTGAATTGTGTAACGAAACCGGACAAGTTGCTTTCCCGGAAAAGTATTTGGTTTTGTACAAAAAATGTTTTTTTTTTTAAATTATAGAAAATTCACGCTCAAATGCATTGCGTGCCCTGCCGGTATTGCTGTGTGGTAATGCGTTGGTCTGACCTATCTAGAATTTACCTCACCTCCAATGACGTCAGGTGGACATCCCCCCCCCCCCCTGAGATATCGGAAATGTAACCATAGGAAAATTATTTACCATGAAATTACTCATTTTCTCTAATTTTCTCTATCTACTAATTTTGATAAATTGGAAAGCATGTTCCAATAAACTCGAACCGGTTCTTTCGAATTTGCAATGGTCAGTGTCACCATAAATGATGTACTCGCGTTAGCCATATTTCCGCAGCAATTAAGCAGCAAGTAATTTAAGCAACGGAATGAGAGTCGCTAACTTGCTAGTATTTTGGATTACATATTTATGAGGACTCCCATGAGTTTAAGCTTCGGAAATTTTAAATGTATGAAGCCACCATGTTTTTTTTTTACAATTCCTATTCTTGGTGGCTTCCTTTGGCTTTAACATTACCAACGATGGTGAGTACCATCATTTCATGGATAGATAATAATAGTTTTGTTCCTTTGATTGCAGATTTCAAACTTTGCTGGCTCACATGGGTAAATTGGAGTTTGAAAATTTTGAAGAAGAAAATGGAGACATCCTGTACATGGAGCAGAAGACTGGTAGAAGGCTAAGGGAATATGATGAGGTTAGTTTAATGATGATGTGCTATTTGCTCCCTCTATCAGTTAAATCAGCATTTAATCTAACTATTTACAATGCTAAAATTAAAAAACAGCTCAGCCAATACCATGAAATATAAAAAAAAAAGTCTTTTATTGTCCAACAGCCACCCAGAATGTCAGCTTGTTTTAGGGAGATTCATCTACCTATTGCGACCAATGTTCGACTTTCGGAAAATTTCTTCACAACTTTTCATTTCATGACCCCCTGAGCCTAAAACCACCCTCCGTTCAAAATGTTATATATATATATATGTATATCGATTTTAGGAAACACTCTAACTTCCGTAAATATTATCCGATTTGGATGAAACTTGGCACAAAAATTGATCATACAAATGCCTTGATCGAGTTTGTTAACCATCTAGATCCGCTATTTAGTTATAAGATGGCGGCCGATTGAAAACTTATATAATTCATATCTCAGTCAATATTGGTCGCAGAGGAATGAATTAAAATCTGACTGAAAGATTGTTTTATTATCTACGATAATGGTAATCTAGACTTTTTACGACAAATTAACGATTTCAAGATGACGTCCAGTCAAAGTAAAAATAATTTAATTAGTAAAAGTTCATAGTCGTCATAGTTTGGAACACAAGAGTGTTTTGTGTGTTGATGTTGTGATTGGGAAAATAATGAATTTTTTTTATTTTCTATTACACATAGCGTCAGGGGCGTAAAGTCTGGCGGGGGGGGGTCCAACTTGCCCCCCCCCCCCAGCTCCTTTTGGCTTTACCCCCCCCCCCCCCCCCCCCAGCTTCGAGCATTGTGAGACGTGGTTCGTACTTCATAGTCCCCTTTGCAGCAATATGAATATAAGCATTCTTTTTTTAGCTTTGAAAAAATCTACTGCTATACTTTACAACTCTAAAAAAAATGCGTAAAACTCTACAATTTTTCTTTTATATTATCAATTTCTTCTTCAATCCTGCCTGATGACGTCATAGGGTCTACTTAGTTTTGCCCCCACCATCATTCTAAAACTTTACGCCTCTGGGTAGCGTAGAGGAAAGCAGGGTCTGCGGAATCTCCCTACACCTGATCGGCCATAGCCGAAAGGGATTTTTTTATTGCATTGCAGGTTTAGTTATTGCTACTAAAATTTAATAATTATTATTCGCTTATCTTAGTTTTTAGTTTTAGCTATTAGCTATATTAAAAGAGGGCTCAGCACAGGCTCGTCCTAAAGGGTCCCCTCCTACTAATATTATACTTTAAAATAATTGTAAATCTATATTTTGAAGGAAATAAAAATTTACTTTACTTAATTGATCACAAGTTTCAATGTTAAGCTTATTGGCAGTAGTGAAAACAACGTGCGGAAGTGTACACATCAAGGTGTTAGATTGAAATGTTTGGTAGGTCCTTACTTCGCTTTTAACTCTTCCCTATACTTGGCTAAGGCGGGTATTCCACATACGTACATCGTCAATGAAAATTATGAAATTGAAGGTCATTTCAATTTTACTCTATGCCATTGTTAAAATTGATCAATGATCAATTGATCATAGAGTAAAATCACAAACTAAAATTAAAAAATGGCGTCATGGGATATGTCAAGTGTGTGAAGCACAATTATTTTGAATGATTTTTTTAAAAAACAGTTTTCATCCATTAAACAGATCGGTGAAGGTCGATCTTACTTCGGATCTCCTACTATTATTAGGTTTTATTAAAAATAATAAGTGTACGAAGAAAATAAATACAAACAAAATTTCAAAAAAACAAATGCAAACATATTTCAAAAATTTGGCGCACACGTTTCAATAGAAAATTGTCAATTTTTGAAAAAACATGTGGAATGGCCGCCATCAATGAAAAATTGAAATGTCCTTCAATTTTATAATTTTTATTGACAATGTACGTATGTGGAATACCCCCCATAGGCGGGGATTCCACCGACCTGCAAGTGCAAAATACAAATACGGTGACGTGGTAGCAGACATTCAAGACTTAGGCGGGGTTTCCACCGACCTCGCATTGCAGAATGCAAATGACATTGACGTAAATTTTTGTTTTACTCTGTGCCATAGTTGAAATTGATCAATGATTATAGAGTAAAATCACAAACAAACTAAAATTAAAAAATTGCGTCGTGGAATATGGTAAGTACAAACATTTTAATAGATTTCTATAAAAAGAAAAATTCAAATTTCCGTCAATGTCATTTGCATTCTGCAATGCGAGGTCGGTGGAATCCCCGCCTAAGTTTTAAATGTCTGCTACCACGTCACCGTATTTGTATTTTGCACTTGCAGGCCGGTGGAATCCCCACCTTAAAAAGCACATAAAAAATAGTAATAATAAATCATATTGTTACAATTAGGATGGTTTAGAATGTGTAGACATTTAGTGCACAACGCCGATATTGAAGTTACCACTTCAACTATTTCTAATAAGACAGAGGTAAAAATGTGACGGAATCGGACCTGTGACTTCCTTTACGAAAGTCGAGGTAGTTATCCTCGATAGTACTACGTTTTTCACCAGTAACTCAATAACCCCGTCACACAAAAGCTTGATCTGCTTAAAATTAAAATGACTGTGTGCGAACGGATAGTGGGGGTCTGGTTTTCTCTTTAAGTGTTGATTGTGTATTCTGGAAAGTTCATTTCAAATTTGAAGTACCATCGTCACTAATTATGCGGATGTTAATGTTTAGCAACCGACAACAAGAACTGCCGAGCTTCAAGCTCTTATAGATGAGACCAACGCAGCTCTAGAGGACACTGATGATACTGATTTGTCAGATGATGAGGATAAGGGCACTGTTCGGGCAGAATTCGATATGCACAAGACGCACTATTATTCAGAGAAGATGGAGTTGGAGGCCAATGAGTAAGTAGTAGTGTACACGTGTCACTGACATGCGAAGTATAGTGAAAGTATTGTGATAGACCAAATTTTTTATTTCGAGATTTTATGCCTCCCATGATACTGACTGCCCCCCGAGTACAAAGAAGTTCCAGGATTGGAACTTGTATACAAATCCTCCGGCGGGGGGGGGGGGGGGGGGGGTAGTAGTAGTAGTAGTATTAGTAGTATGGTTGGACACAGTCCCAGGCCACGATGTGGGCCCATAGGACAGGGGGGGACCTCCTGATTATAGTGGATTCCGAACCACTTGGGAAACACAGTGAAGTCACACGATTAGTTCGGAGGTGACCAGGACAAGTCCTACCATGTTTCCCTACCGGCACTGTGCACACTACCTAGTTATCTGCATCTTTGAACCTGCTCTGGTCCGCTGGATTCAACTTGGTAAGGCGGCCGGCCCTCCGGAGGGGACCGTGCAAGGAAAAAAGGCTGCGCTTGTTCTTGGACTGAATTTTATGTAGCAATAATGGCTCAAACTGTTTTATTAAAAATATAAAACATAAATTATTGTTCGGGTATGCGCGTCTTCAGACATTTTTGCAACGGGACCCAGCCATCTTAGACGTTGCGCTTCTATAAAACGTTCTAAGTCTTCTCCATTGAGTATTGCGTATATTTCGGGACTCCTGCTGACCCCACTGTTGACACTTACGCGGCTAAAGACCTGGTTCCGTACCTGGCAGGGGCCTCCACAAAGGTAAATTCGGTGCTGTCCAATGACTTTGTTAAGCTTACAATCATCTAGAAATAAATAATTTCTTTTTTTCTATTAGTAAGCTAGCAGAGTTATTGCTATGGCGTTCTCTCTCAGCCCTCTCTTACACTAAACTAGAAAGGCCCAGGACCGCCTGTTTTACATGCCCTCCGAAGTATGGCCAGAAAATGTTGCAAGTGTGGGGCTCGAACCAACAACTCGTACTTTTTGTAAGTGCAGACTGTTCACTGTTTCAGAGAGGTATTGAAGTCGCAAGCGGAGGGGTACGTAAGAGGCATCCAATGGATTCTGCATTATTATTTCCACGGCTGCCAGAGTTGGTCTTGGTATTACCCCCACCACTACAGCCCGTACGTATCAGACATATCAAACTTCAAAAATATGGACTTGACCTTTGAAAAGGGAACACCTTTTTTGCCATTTCATCAACTTCTCGCAGTGCTGCCCCCTGGCAGTAAAACTCTCCTACCCGAAGCCTATCAGCCACTTATGACGTCGGAGGACTCTCCCATAGCGGATTTTTATCCACCAGAATTTGAAACTGATCTTAACGGAAAGTTACAGGACTATGAGGCTCTGGTGCTGATACCTTTTATTAACGAAAAGCGTCTGCTTGAAGCCATGGAGACATGCAGTGACAAGCTGAATGATGACGAGCGGAGACGTAACACTCACGGACCCATGCTTGCCTTTAAATTTACAATGTCTAATTTGGGTGTGTACAAAGCACCCGGTTTATTTCCGGACATTGCCACCAATCATGCGACGGTCGAAGCGGTTTTGAGAGAAGACATTCATGTGGAACCGAATCCGATGCTGTTCCGAAGACATCCCGATTTGGATCCCAATGTTTACACGCCAGGTTTCCCATCTCTTAGATTTTTGCCGCACGAAGGGAAGTTGATGCATGCGAAGGTGCAAGTGTTCAATATGCCGTCTAGAAGGGAAAATATGATAATCACTTTGAAAGAAGGGAAGTCATGGACGGCCAAGGAAGCAGCTTTAAAACTTGTTGATAAAATGGTTTATGTTGGCTGGCCTCATTTACGGCAGGCCAAGGTGGCTGCTGTGGCTGATGCAGAATGCAGATACGCGTCTGGTGCGACGGTGACTGAGGAAAGGACCGATCTTTGGGAGAGTCAAGTGGCCTGTTTTCATAGAGATCACATGTCTAGATGGGGTGTGGAAGTCGGGAACACTGAGGTGCTGGTATATGCTAATGTATTGAACGGCCAGCGTTATACCGTCACGGATTCAATGAAAGTCTCTGTTGAACAAATATGGAGTATCGAAAAGCAAGCATTTCCATTGCAAGTCGTTATTAATGACATTAAGGTGCAGCCACTAAAGCGAAAGACTCCAATAGCTCCACATGAACTTTACCCCATTGGAGCAGCTATTATTCTTCTTGAAAAACCGTGCTATGGTGTTTCTGGCACTATTAAAGACAATTCTTCTGTTAATACTAATGGTACGGTTAAAGTGGAACTATCTATAAAAAATGAGTTGGCGATTGAGAAATCGCAGCTACTGAAATTGAATGATCAATACTTTAACTGTGGGCAGGCCTGCCGTATGGCACAATGCAGTGGACTTGTGTTTGCGAAAATTACGGGGCGGCTCAAGGGTAAATGTAATACAATTGGATTAGATCTTAAGTTTAATAGTAGGAGCCAGCAGGTTCCGGGCTATACCAAAAAAGAAGGTACTGTTTGGTTGTACTCAAAAAGAACAGTGGAATTGGTGAGAAAATATTTGGATGCATTTCCAGAATTACAACAATTCTATCATGACAACGTCAATGATGATGCAAACGACAGTGAAAACATTGATGATATTTTTGGGGAAGGAAAAGGCACTGCGAAAATGAAAGAAATTAAGGAATGGCTAAAACAAAACGCACCGAAGTCTGTTGGTTTAATATCGTTTAATAGTGTAATGCTTGGGACTGCGGCTGTAGCCATATTAGACGCTTCTTATGGTAATTTCCGTCCCAAGGAGACTTTATCGGTGCTTAAAGTGAAAGCAAAACATTTGTTTAAAACTGATTTAGTGGTGGGGAATGCACTACCGGATGCCTCAACGGTTGACTACGAGCTTCTCGACAGGGTGGTTTGTTCATCTGCGTTGTCGGTACCTTTTGGACTGCAAGGCTATGTTATAGCTATTACCAATGATAGCAAGGGGAAACCAGAGACCATCACTGTATTATTCGATGAAACATTCCCGGAGGGTTTAGCGGCACTTGGCTGTGCATCACCTAGAGTTGCAAACATGAGCCCCAGTGCCATTATCAATATTACTGCAACCCAACCAAGAGCACCAAAACCAGCTGCAGACAGTTCATCACTGCAAAGATATTCCAGAGACAATTTCGCAATGGACAACTCAGCTAGGAATTCATATAATGGCTTTTTTCATAAGGCGGAAAGGCCTTACCAAAATGATCACAAACCTGTTCATTTGTTTACGGCCAACAGGTCCGATGAAAATAAGTTAAATAAGTTTGAAGAGGGACAAAAAATAGGCCTTGGTTACGCGCAGGCGCATCCATCGGCGTTTGCGAATGTTCAGGATCCACTGACACCGCAAATATCAACTCAGACGTGGCGAAATCCTGTTGCTATGCGGTTTAGGGAACTGAAAATTCAGCAGTCTGTGCCAATGAGGAGTGGAGCCTCCTCGAGAAGGGATTTCCCCGATTCCCAAGCTTCG
This sequence comes from Psococerastis gibbosa, assembly GCA_963971405.1. Lineage (NCBI taxonomy): Eukaryota > Metazoa > Arthropoda > Insecta > Psocodea > Psocidae > Psococerastis > Psococerastis gibbosa. The sequence continues at coordinate 20,238,251 of OZ020491.1, read as the reverse complement.
ACGAAACCGTCACCTGTTGGTTTATCTCGGAACGATTTTCTTCCCAGCTTTGTTAAAGCGAATGAAGAAACTGTTCCGAAAAGTCCCGGTGCTGAAAAAGAAGTTGATGATATTTGCTCTGTAAGTTTTATTTTGATTCACCTATTTATTTTTAGGCTAGATTGGTGTAGTATTAGTTCTTCAAAGTGAATCAAATTGTCTCCTATTCATTATGAGGACATGCTGCGTAGAAAATAAGCACCCCAAAATTTGTTATTTTTATTGACTTTATTTTTTAATTAATTAACATGCTCATGCAAGTTGGATAAGACTATTTCATGCATAATATAATAGGAAATATTAATTTTTTGGTGCCTTAGTTCTTTCATAAAAACCAGTGGGGACTAAATTTTCGCGTCTGGGATCTGGGATTATTGAAGAAGAAGAAAACCGAAAAGTAAAAATACCCGATTATATGATGCACGAAGTAGTCTTCTACAACTTAAATGAGCCAAATTGTTAGTAACTTAGTGAGTTAATAAAATAAAAAATGAAAAGTATTCTGTCCTGTTATGAGAGAATCTGACTCCCCCACTACACTTTGTTGTACAAATTCGAATTTCCCATAAAAAAATATCGATCATAGGGCCATAAAATAAGTAGTAGAAGAAAGAAAAGCTCCTCTATATATTACTACACAGAATGTAGCCGGCACTATATTTGGCCACAGTTTTTTAAAGCGTAGCAAAAATGCAAGGTTAGGTTAGGTCCACGCTTTCACAAGTGGTGTTGGTGCTACATACTATTCAATAAAGTGTTGTTTCTTACGACTGCTTTCAGCATTTCTGCTTTTAGCAACCCTGTCAGCCTGGGGGGGGGGGGGGGAGTGAGTCTGTTTGTTAATTTGAGGCACCCTAAGGGCAGACTCTTTCACCTCGGGGAAAAGGGACTAGACTGACAGGGTGGACCTCCTGATTATAGTGGATTCCGAACCACTTGGGGAACATGGTAAAGTCACACGATTAAATTGAAGGTGACCAGGACTCGACACGCACGTAGACTGCCGAAGCGCGTTGTCATGTCCCACCATGTTCTTCTGCCAGCGCTGTTTGCCGCAGTTTGAAACATACTCTGCTCTAATGGATTCAACATAGTAAGGCCGTTGGCTCTATTCAATAAAGTGTAGAGGAGTATTTCTTCTACTCTCTATGATCGATATTTGAGAGATTTGACTTGGGCCAAGTCGAGTGAGGTGTCTATTTCTCGCTTAAAACAAGATGTATAATATTGTTGCTTGTTGTTAAAACAAGATGTATAATATTGTTGCTTTAAAACACAATAGTAACAACATTTAATGATAATGAATAGCCATAGTCGTATTATTGCGCAATCAACTTACATTAAATCCACTACGATGTGTATCTACAGAATCGCGATTACTTGTAACCATACTAATTAGATCTCATTTATACACAAGGATTTTTCGAGCGGCAAGAACATAATATAAACTTGTTCTTTGTTTATTTTGGCTCTATATAGGCAGTGTTTCCTTTTATAATAGCCTCTTAGAATTCTCTTAAAATTGTTCTTGACCCTATATGAATAAACAAAGAGCAAGTTTCTCGTTTCTAGTTTTTGTCGTTAGAAAAATCGCTTTGTTAATTGGCTCTTAGGGATAGAAAAGTTTTAAAATTGCTCTGACTGGGAAGTTAGTCACATTATGCAACTCCTCAAGCGTGTATTATAGCATTTCCATAAGTAATTTTACATTTAAACATCCGTAATAATGGGAGTATAATTTATGTTCTATATTTGCAGTGCTATCCCAAGCCCTCCCCTCGAGATTTGCTTTGCTGAAACTTCTAGTAACAAATGTAACTTACTGTACCTGTACAGTTATGTAAAACGTACCATTAGCTAGCGACTGCAAATAATAATAGATAAGGTGTATAAAAAAATTATTCACTTTTGCTTTGCTTGTCAAAGTACTGATCTGCTGCATGTACAGACATAAAATATTCACAATATTAAGGCTGTTTTATTAAAATTACTCAAAGGTGTCATATAGCTGAGCTTTATAATTACAGCAGCTTTCGCGCCTGGAGTCCGATGATGATACAGCAGAATCCGGGCCGATGGGTCGGGGTCGAACTGAAGCAGTACTTCGTTTCGTAAATATCTTCGGTCGACATCTTCAGTGTCACCCTTTTTTGGCTGGTTTAGTTTTTCCCCCTAGGTCGAAACTGGCCAGGTTTGGTAGCCCTTACTTCAGACTTACGTTTATTGTCACCAGTTTCGCTCTATTTGTATCCCTCTGGTTTCCCTTAGTTCAGATAGCTGCTGTAGTAAGTAACCCCTTGACTAAGTCCTGTTTTGCTTCGCCATAGTTCGGGTCTTATTGGGACCGCCTGCTTTACATAGCCTCAGAAGCATGACCAACTCCGCTGGCTTAGTAATAGAAAACAAAAGTCTTATTTATTTATTATTTGAAAGTACTCTTTCAGACCTACCACGGGCCATCAGCTCGGGTTCTACTTTACTATCACCATCGACTGAATATTTGTTGTTACGTCATTCCCAATAATCACAATTCTTTTGCAGTCTATGGGTGAAACCAACTTGGGCCAAGCGAGGACGGACAAATCGAATTACTTTATAATGTCGTCCTATTTCGCAACGTCACATCTTGGCCTACCTAAATTTACCATTGACCAAATTAATCAGGGGTTCGTGGCACAAGTCACTGTGCCAACCGGTGAGGTTTACACTAGTCCAGCCTGCAGTACCAAAAGCGAGGCCATTGAAAATGCGTCTGCAATGGTTAGTGATCACACGGTGTGCTGGGTCTGCGCCCATGGATGTCCTGCTTTATTACTGGTTTAAAACTTCCACTTCCACTTCACACCATCTTTTCCATATTTTACAGATCTTGGTCTTTATGCGACTATGGCGGCTATTCCACCGGCGAATTTACTTCAAATTTGAATTTGTCATTGACGTTTGCTTTGTTTTAAGGAGACTGCTATGTCTGCATAATGGTCTCCTTAAAACAAAAATCTCATCATTTTTTAATGCACAAATGAAGAAAATATGACAAGTGGAATACACGCCTAAAAATGGGCAATGTCATAGAGTAAAAAAAAATCTATTATGGACAGATGGAATAGCCGCCTTAGAAATCAACGTCAATGACAAAATCAAATTTGAAGTAAAATCGACATGTGGAATACCCGCCTATTTCACATGTCAGTTTTTCTTCAATATTGATAATGTCACTGACGGAAATATCATCATTGTTGCACTTATCTTTTTACACCTCATTCCACATGTCATCAATAATTGACAATTTTTGTTTTAAATTTTTTCCAATTTTGTAAGTTTGCCCGCCATCTTTCTATTGATTTCATAATCTACAAGAAATTTTATGATTTAAATTATGAAATAATTCGTTCGTTCTCAAGAAATTTATTAAAATTATTTATCATCGCCAGACGACGCCATTGTTTAATTTTAGTTTGTTATTGTTTGCAAAGCGTGATTTTAATTTATGATCATTGAACAATTTTAACATGCTCAAGTTAAAATAGTTAAAATGGACCATGAAATAGAGTAAAATAAAAATCTCATCAATTATTGACGCACAAATGACGGAATACTGACAAGTGGAATAGCCTTTACAAACTTTACCAAATTTTCATTTCGCAATAAAATTTGGAATTGAATTCTATAGGGACCATCCATAAACTACATCACACGAATATCGTTATTTTTTGACCCCTCAACAATCCTTGTCACAGCTGGTCACATTTGCGATGCTACCCCCTCCCTAGTGTGACGTCACATGCATTGCGTATTTTGCAAATGTTTTAAGTATTTCTTTAATAATGCAAATTTCGTGTTTTGAATCGTATATTTGGAAATGTGACGTAAAGAAATTTAGGACCCCAGTCACACTTCGTCGACCCCCTCCCTCCCCTTTAAGTCTGAGTGCTCAAAATGTTTTGTAAACAAGAAATTATCTTAATTTTTGGACGAAATTAATTATTTGCTCGTTCCACAGCCACAAAGATATAAAAGGGAACAGATGAAAAAATCTTAAAAAATACGAACTTTCTGTGAAAGCTGTTTGTTTCCCCTACAGAATTACAACTGTGCTACAAAATGGGTTTAAGGCTCTTTATCCCATTTTTTTAAGGTAATAATATTTCAGTTCAGAAAATTTAAACTTCGATAACTTGTAATTTTTATGAATTTTTTATCTGTTTACTTTGTTTATTGTTGTTTGTTTATCTTTGTATCTGTGGAACGAGCAATAAATTAGTTTCGTCAAAAAATCAGCAAAATTTCTTGTTTACGAAACATTTCGAACACTCAGTCTTAAGGTGATCGGGGCTTGAGGAAGGGGTTTGGGGTTGGCTTAAGTATGCTGTTATAAAAAGGTATACTGAAATTGTTTTTTGCTCATGTAATTAAAAAAGTATAGGGCTACAAAGTAGAATGGTTAAAAACACAAAAAAATATTTTTTTACATAAATTAAAATTAAGTTACGTGTGACGTAATTTTTATGGATTGTCCCAACGGCAGAAAAGTTTTTAGCGATGCTTTTTCTTTCCCTAATGAAACCCCTTGCACTAAAAGAACCTTATTTTCTGTCCTTTATTACGACTCGTTTTACCGACGCACTTTTTACCATATTAAATTTTGCATGCTTGTAGTCCACTTCGTAGAGTATTGTTGTTTTGCTTACTAGTTTTCTTTTAAAATAAAATTGCATTTCCTTTCAGCCAATAGTTTACTGCTGTATTTTTGATGTGGTTTTGATCCAAGATGAGAAATCTGCTAACAATATGCATGCAAGCGTAGCTTCCTTTCATCCCATCTCATTCAACTATCTTGTATTGTAACCTAATTACTTGATAAGACATGGCAATGGCTTCATTCATAACGTAAAGGGGGTATTTCAGGGAAAATTAATAAAATTCAGGTACCAAAGAGGTGAACCACTTTTATGGCAGCGATTTCAATATATTTTGAAAACAGAATAGTCGCATCGATTAAACGAAATTATTATATTGCCGTATTACATGGTAGTATGTATAACACTGACATTAAATTAACTTTGGTTGCAGAGGTAACCTCCTCGTTATAACCGAAATTAGAGGATATAGAAAGAACTGGATTTGGCGGGATTCGAACCCACGATCTACGCCTAACTGGGGCGTCGTCTTAACTGCAGGACAAGCCCCGACAAGTGCAGTCCAACTAAATTCTCTACTGATATGCTCTTATTGACAAAATTCGTATTGCTAGACAGGTTAGCACAGCTACACAACTATCTAACCGAACAGATCTGTGAGCTTACTTAATTGCATAAAGGCAATGCTTTATTCATTAATGAATAATGCATTAGCATTGCCCTTAGACTGCACTTGTCTGGGCTTGGGGTCTAGCGGTTAAGGAGACGCCCCGGTTAGGCGTAGATCGTGGGTTCAAATCCCAAGTCCAGTTTTTTTTCTGTATCGTCTAATTTCGGTTAAACGAAATTAATTAATTCCTCGTTCCACTTCCAGAAAAAGATACGAAAATCCAACAAAATAAAGTTTTTTTTTAATTTTCTACTGCTAATTTACTGATAAATCTGCTAATTACACACATTTTTTAGTGCAATAATATTTCAGTTGATAAAATCCAAATTTAGCTTCTATTTCTTGTGAATTTCTCATCTGAGCATTTTCTTCATAGTAATATAATGATTGGTTGCATTGGTTCTGAATTAGATATTTAGTTTGGCTAACATTTGCATTTAATGTTAAGAAGAAGCTGACCATAGACATTAGCCACTCCTGTCAGTTTTATTCATCATTTCATTTACTACGTCAGTTATTAAAGGCCCGATCCGACGTCTGATACTTAACATTTAAGTAACGCTTATCTTGACGTAGCAGTTGAATGGGATGATGATTTTATTTCGTTTTCACTTTAATTTTAAGTATCAGTCTTAATAATATACAGTTATAAAATAGAACGATAGCCGACTAGGGAGGTAGAGCTGATTTAGCGAAATGAATTAATTGCTGTGTCCGCAGAACCAATAGTGTGAAAATCGTTCTTCTTTAGGAACCCCTCAAATAGAAACATCAATAATACGCATTCAATTTGCTTATCTGAATTATTTCTAATCTATAAAATATGATAATCATCAAACTCTGACTCCACTTTCCATTCCATTTTACCTATAAATTTGCTATTATTTCAGATATTGAATGAGTTAAAAATCTCTGCTGGTGATTCACCTAAGAAAGAGCAACTTACTGAATCAGTTCAAAATTTTTTCTCAAAGACTGGTGAAAAAAAAATTTGCCAATCTACTACAAAGACCAGTTCTGCTACATCTGCTGCCCCCACCGCAAAAACGACTCCTGTAACAGCAAAAACAATTGCTACAGCATCAAACCCGTTTACGACAGCATCTACTTCGTCAACGACAACTACTGCCTCGAAACCAGGGGATAAAAATCCGTTGTTTGAGGCTCTGATGAAGTCAAGAATGAAGGACAAGAGTGGTCAGCAGGATCAGAAGTTGCAGCAGATGAATAAGGAAAACTCATCGCAACAGCCCATGCAACAGCAGTTGCCGCTACCTCCCGCACAATGGCAGAGTCCGGTGAATCCCATGGTATGGCAAAACTCATATATACAGCATAATATAATTGGGTGGAAATCTGGAGAATGGACAATCAGGTGACCTTGGGCGCCAAATTGCATTCAATGCACTTACGATCATTTTTACACTAAATAACCATAAAAAAATTTTGTTATATTTAACTATCCTCATTCAATGCGAAAGTGAACCACAAAAATGGAAACTTCCCGTGGAAGATACATGTAGTCGTTGTGTGTTCCTCAATGACAATCAGAATTAGCTATAAAGTGACTTTAAAACTTTGCTGAGCTTGGCAACTAGAACTATTCTTGAAGGAGAGATGTGCCCGATCATTATGACGAAAATCAGGTCCTTACAAAATGTCGAGCATATTTTAATGTGTTTCTTCTAAATATCCCTTCTCCAGATTTCCACACAATAAGGCTCTGTATTGACAGTTTTGGTCACTAGGAGCGCTGACGACAATGAAATATCCATGTTATTCAAAATGGCCGCCGTTTGTATGTGAAAACAAAGCTCTTAGCATCTATTTAATTCTTTTAATACTTTAACTATACCTGGACCGTATTCCTTATTGCGTTGCATATAATTTAATGTATATATATTCTCCATGATTTATAGAAAAATATCACTTTAAAATAATATATAAATTAATTAATTTGAAAATATTATTGAGGCATATGGAAAAATCAACGCTTTGATATCTTTGCTACTGGTGCTGCCATCTACCAAATGACTACAGAAATTAACCTCATTGCTTTCGGTCAGTTGTTGGGAGAAGATAATCCGGTAGTAATCCATAAGCCCGGATTCTCCAGTTTTATCAAATGCAGCTAGTGTTAAAGACTCTGACTTTTACCCGAAAGGTTGTTGGTTCAATTCCAACACTTGCTGAATTTTCTAGTCATGCTTCGAAGGGCAATCGGGGTTATCCGTGTCATGTTGTCTGGGAGTTTTACTGGTCGACCCGAAATTAAAAGAAATGAATTACTCTGTTCCTTCTATTGAAGAGCATTTCTGCTAATTTAACGGATATTTTTGACGGCTCGATATTTCTTATATTTTATATATTAATATGCCTTACAGGGCACGAGCTGTAACCATAAGCCAACTATAAGAGATAAGTACCAACGTAAAAAATATCGAGGTCTTGCTATTTTCCCAGTCAAATTGCGTACTTATCTTGTGCAGGCTACACTAGCAGCCATATTGATAACGGTCTCCAGCCACGAGAGTACAATATAATACTTTAAAAAACTGAGGTTTTTTTAGTTTTTTTTTTTTTAGGCGTCTAAGAAGGATACGAATTTCATCTCATCGCAGTCGTTCGTCAATAGCAATGCCGTCCATGATGTAAACATGCCTGCCAACCAGCGTCAAATCAAACAAAGCCCGCAACCCGCAAATGCCCAGCCAGTTGGCCATTCCATTACAGAATTTTTCGACAGATACCCGCATTACCAGAACGTGAATCGTAATATCTCAAACCAATTTCCACCATTTAATACTGCCCAAAATCTGCCCAATCAGCAATACCCCCCAGTTTCTGATACAGTCCGACAGTTTATGAATCAGTATCCGCAATACTATACAATGGACCCGAAGCAGAAGCCGAAGATACAGCCGTTTGTACCCTATATTCCGCCTGCTGCTAGGAACTTTCCGATGTTTTCGCCATACAGCCAGCTAATGGGACAACAATCGTTCGCACCGCCTATACAGCGGCGGGACATTTTACCTCAGCAGCAGCAGCCCCGAAGTCAAAACAATACCGGTCAGCCTCAGCCCCTCATGGAGCAGGTTTTGAAACCGCCAACGGAGAGCAGCTCTAGATCTAAGGTAGATCTGATATATTTTTACGATATATATGTAATAAATCAGTACGACGTTATACGATTCAATCTATAAAAGAATTGAATAACAGTCATTTTCAACACCTCTTTAGGCATAACACCATTTTTTTATCATAATAATAATAATAATGGAATAATAGAATAAACTAAGCATAATGAATAATTATAAATATGATAATAATTTATAATTTACATACTGTTCGTCCAGAAAGGTTTGCAAATGTCCATGAAAATATCCCTGAATGCTTTACCAAGTCGGGGCCAAGCCCCGCCTCTCCATGTAAATTCCCTATGTTGCATTTTCAAATCAGATAGAACTACTTTGCATGTGTTTGTATACACAAAACTTACGGGGGTTCCATTCCAAATTTAATGCATTAAGGTCACAAGTGGACATTGCTTATTTTTTTAGCTAAAATTGTCGATCTGTTGCACTTTTTACAAATTCACGACTCCAATGTCAAAATTAAAATTAAAATTTTCTGAATGTTAGTTAATTGTCTTCAACTACTGTAGCAACGTTAGTGGAACGGTTTTAGGATCATCATTGAACAAAATCAAAGCAATATTTATTGTTATAAATATTATTAGTGATGCGTTTCTTGAATTAAAGAAATTTATAAAATTTTCATCTTACCATACTGTGTTATAAAATGGATCAACTTGAAAGTAGAAAGTTAACTTAAGAGCGTTCAGGCCACAGAATAGAGTTTCTGTGTATCACGCCAATAAGGGTCTCGTCAAGGTATACAATGCGATTTCCTTCAGGCCTGGCGTTTCGGATTCCTTGTAAATACCTATAACGCCAAGAAAGCGTGCGTGGCGACTCGACCAAGACGTTGTATTTTGTCAAACATCTTAAATCTGCACAGCATTTAAATTGTGACTTCTTTGTTTCTGCTGCACTTTTGATGCGTGTATTTATAATAGTGTCCTCAACCGACTGGTTGTGTTTTTTATTTTACCTGAAATGAAGACGCCTAGTGATAAATACGCGGAGGCTCTCCTTGGGCATTTGGTAACGACCATTAAGCTCTAATATTTCTTGTCGCAGGGTGTCCAAGCTTAACAGTCAGCAATCATCCTAGGATGAATATACATAATTATGGGGTTCTTTATCATACTTTCATCACATTCGTCGAGATTATTGTAGTATTTTTGACGTCTTCTTTCCTTTATATTTTTGTTGATTTTATACCTCGACGGACTCCTAGACTCTGTATATATATAATATATATCTTAAATATAACTTTCAACTTCCTTAAATAGTTCGCAAAGGTTTAAGATCATCATCCATGCCTCCTAGTGAATTTGCTTGCCTTACCAACGGTTCATGCGGAAATGTTGCATCAGTTGCTTCCTCTTACTAGGCCTGCTTCCTTTGGTAAGACTTACCACTCTTTTCTGTGGTATGAATGCCCTTAACTTCGATATTAACTGTCTACTTTCAAGTTGATCCATTTATAAATTTCTCAAATTCAAGAAACGCATCACTAATAATATTTATAACAATAAATATTGCTTTGATTTTGTTCTATGATGATCCTAAAACCGCTCCACTGACGTTGCTACAGTAGTTGAAGACAATTAACTGACATTCAGAAAATTTTACTTTTAATTTTGACATTGGAGTTGTGAATTCGTAAAAAGTGCAACAGATCGACAATTTTAGCTAAAAAAATAAGCAATGTCCACTTGTGACCTTAATGCATTGAATTTGGACTGGAACCCCCGTAAGTTTTGTGTATACAAACACATGCAAAGTAGTTCTATCTGATTTGAAAATGCAGCATAGGGAATTTACATGGAGAGGCGGGGATTGTCCCCGACTTGGTAAAGAATTAAGGGATATTTTCATGGACATTTGCAAACTTTTCTGGGCGAACAGTATATTTCGATGAAACAATGTGCCTGCACCCGTCATGCCAATGGCTTAGGCGGCTATTCCACCTACGTTGTTTTTCATTTTCTCTGCCATATTTTAAGGAGACTATAATGTAGATACTTAACTTATCTATTATAAATGAAGTTATAATATGGTAGAGACTTATTAATGATGTCTGCTACCATGTCATGCACATGCACAATGGAAAACGAGGCCGGTGGAATAGCCACCTTATTGATGAATGAAGTTTTTTGTAATGTCGAATTTATGAAGTGTTGAAAGTTATAAACACAATTGGTAATGAAAAAATTATGGGAAAACTATTGTAAAATTAATGCGTTCTTTCTTTTAAGCTTATGAATATAGCGGGTTTATACAGTTTTCTTATTAGAATTATTTTGACACAGAAGTGACTGTTTTTAATTTTGTAGCAGGACAACAAAAATCCCTTCGTGCCGCTACAAGCTATAACTGGAACGAAAGTCACAAGAGGTGTCTCCGTCCCGCAGCCTAAGCAGCCGCTCATAAAGGCAGACCCACCTGCGATACCTGAACCAACAGCTAGCTCTTCCAGTGGGCCAACAAATTCCGAGAAAAAGGCAAGTGTAGCTGTTGAAAATATTAAAATTTTAACCCTAAGGGTATCGGTGCTGAACTATAATGTTGTTTGTTTACATTTTTAATACCAGGGGATTAAATAAATACCGGCATTAAAAACGTAATCAAGATAATTTTATAATGGAAAGTGCTATTCAAAATTTGTTTGTTTACATTTTTAATACCAGGGGATTACATAAATACCGGTATTATAATCGCCATGATCAGGCTGCAGGAGCGCACTGGACAGGAGGTTGCCAAGCAACCATCGAAAACAGTTTGCCTTTGCCTGTTGTTACGATATTACAACATGGGTTAAGGGGTTTCACAGACGTTAAAAAATTATTAACTGGAACTGAAACGGGAGCGTGTGTTGACCTCAAGTAGTATGAATATTCTTCATAGAGGAATTCTGAGGGTAGGTACGGTAGCCGTGTTGATTTGTCTCTTAGCCTAAGCACAGAATAAGAGAGCCAAGTGTGTTGCCATTACCATTTTCCAAGATCATGGTGCCTGACCTGTTGGTTCTATTTAAACTGCTGTTGGCTACGCCCTGGCATAACTTTAATATTTTTTTTATTTTTGGGTTGTTCCAGGCGAAGAAACCTCCAAGAAGGCGCATCGCTGCCAATCTAAATTTTCCAACTGACTAATTTTAGATATAAAGTGTTGGAGTTTTTTTTTAATGTTCGAGATATGGTCTTGTGACCAACTTAATTTTATAACCTTTTGAAAACTAGGGACGAAACAATTCATGCTGATCAGTTTTTTATGTTTATTTTACTGCCATCAAAGAACTTTTTTTTCCACACAGCATAAAAAAATTATCGTGAGCTATTGTATAATGCCCATCTTGGCATGTAAACCCACAATATGCTAACGACTCCTTTTGTGTTCGGAAATTTAGAAAAGCATTTCAAAGCATGAATGTCTCCTGCAGATGCAACCATTTATGAATGGGGTCTACTGTCTGTCACCATCCCCTAAACTTTTACAGTTCATCATTTTTTTCGTACCCAGAAATAAACACGTGGTTTTTCTTAGTAAAAGGTATAAGACGGATAGTCTAGCGTACAAAATGCGTTTCTATCTTAAGGCTAGAAGATGACTTCACATTACTTTCGCGTGTATATTTTTTATAATTATTATAATATCAATCAATTTATGACTTTAGATAAGAAATAAACTGTATGTATGGTTTCTGTGTATCGGAAGCAAGTGTAAATTTAATGAATTGCGACTGTAACTGATAAATTGTGGAATAACATTTTTCAAAGTACTTATTTTAAGCTTAAGATTCGAAGTACGATCGACCTTCACCCATCTGCTTTATGGATGAAAATTATTTTATAAGCAATTTAGTAAGCTAAGAATTATAAAAAAATGGGTTGCCTGCAAAAATCCAAGCCTGGCTATAATTAATTCAAAAATCACTTTTGTTTAATTTGCATCAATGTGATTTTTTTATTTCTTCCTCTTCCCCCTTGCGTGCGCAGCGTGGGGGGGGATTTTTAATTAATAAGTTAGCCTGGCTAGGGGTTTTCAGGCAACCCATTTTTTTTGTTTTTGTTATAATTAGCTTACTAAATTTAATCCATTAAACAGAAGGGTGAAGGTCGATCTTACTTCGGATCCTCTATTATTCACAGAAATTGTTTTTTCAGTATCATCAGCACATTGGGCAATTTTATAATTTTTATTCTTCTGCACTCTCTTCAGAACACTCTTGCTATAAATGATTAAATCTCGCTTAAAATATTAATTAAACTGACCTCTTTCGGAAAATGCTTGCGACTAAACAATCAAAACATTAGGTTTTGGCGCCATTTCTATGGCTTTCTGTATAATTGGACTTTTGGATTTACAGAAAGAGATAGTAATAATATTAGGCAAAAAATACGGATAAGCTCGTAAGCTTGGAGATGACTGAGTTGAATGCATCTGAAAATCTCACAAGTGGCTTCTCATATAAAAAGTACTAAGGCGGCTATTCCCCTGGACAATTTTACTTCAAATTTGATTTTATCATTGACGTTTGTTTTAAGGAGACTATTATGTAGATACTTAACTTATCTATTATAAATTAATTTATAATAGATAAGTTAAGTATCTATATAATAGTCTCCTCAAAACAAACGTCAATGACAAAATCAAATTTGAAGTAAAATCGCCGGTGGAATACCCGCCAAAAGAGCAATAACATAATATTCTGCCATTCGACAAGTCGAAATTTGACACAGTCGCAACTATGTGAAGACACCTAACCGTACAACAACACGTGAGCGGTGTGAAAAGTAATAATGCCGCAGAACTATTTTTTCTTCCGATCAGCTGTGCATTTTGGACAAAACCATTTCCCCTTAGGTTTTGTAGTGAGACCAACACAAGCAAAGTGGAACCATTCGATTGGACACTGCAACAAAAACGGAAATCAATATGAATAGGGTAGGTATACTATGTGTGAGCTAGGGCTCTATACTAAACAGGTATTGTCATCCGCCATTTTGAAGCCTGCTGTACAAGCTAAGCATTGAGTGTTCACATTCTTATTTTCTTATTTATACGTAACGGTAGTATTAGGAAAGCTTTGTGATGGTCGAATGTTCGATTTCGATATTTTAGTGGATTTACGCGTTTTGAGGTTCCAGGCACCCAAAAAAGTGGTTTTAACGAAATTTCTGTTTGTCCTTTGGTATGAAAACTACTCGGTGGATTTTGATGAAATTCGGCATGTAGGTTTACAAAAATCCTTTTGCCATATGCCAATGAGAGAGGTTTCAAAAGATGATTGATATCGTATCGGATCTATGTATCCCAATTTCTATTTTCCACATGGTATTCTCGGTTATTATGTTGGGTGGGAGCTCGAGTGTGTCGCCAATGGCCGTCATATTTTTTCTGTCATCCATAGATTTATGTTTATATTACTGACTTGTTTAACGATACAATTTCCTAATAATATACAGAACATGAGCCTTTACATGGATGGTGGGACACTCATTAACCCACCGAACAATGATTTTAATTCTGGCTCCAGTCAGTGGTATTATAACTGTCCTACGCTCAAACCATAGTAGCACGAAATGGCTAAGTGATAAAAAAAAAATTGACGACTTTCTTATGACGTCTATTTTGTATTAATAAGAAATAATAATAATATTATTAACCTGTAAGGGTTTTAAACTGGGCTACAGTGAAAAAGAACCGGCCTGAGTTTACTCGAACATGCTTTCCAATTTATCAAAATTAGTAGATTGAGAAAATGAGTAATTTCATGGTGGTAAATAATTTTCCTATGGTTAAATTTCCGATATCTCGGGGGGGGGGGGGGGGGGGGGTTGTCCATCTAACGTCACTGGAGGTGAGGTAAATTATAGATAGGTCCGACCAACACATTACCACACAGCAATAATGGCAGAGCACGCAATGCATTTGAGCGTGAATTTTCTATTTAAAAAAAAAAAAAAAACATTTTTTTGCTCAAAACCAAATAACTTTTTTTTCAAAAAAACATTTCATTGCCCAAAACCAAATAGTTTTTTGGGCAAGTAACCTGGCCGGTTTCTTTACTCAATTTAACACCTAAAACATGCCTGAAGGTAGAAATTATAGATAGAAAGGTTTCGCAGAAAAATTATTCTTTAGTCGTTTTCATTAAAATTTAGTTATTTTAATTTTTTTAACCCCAAAAGCAAAGTATCAAGGGGCATTTTGTCAACATTAATGACGACTACAATATATGTGAATTTAAAAGAAATCGTTAGAGCCGTTTCTGAGAAATACTTTTTTTAGACGTTTTTTTTGGAGTTTTTTGAGAATAAAATCCCCCAAATTGAGTTAGCCCAAAATAAAAATAAAATTGTCTCGAGGCATGATTTTTGTCAACCTACATGCCGAATTTCATCATAACCGACCGAGTAGTTTGCCCGGAAATCGATGAACCGACAGACAATTCGTAAAAACCACTTTTTTGGGTTCCTGGAACCTCAAAACGTGTAATTCCGTTGAAATCTCGGTATCGAAATTTTGGACCGTCACAAAGCTTACCTTATAGTACGTATAAATTGGAAAGCAATTTATCGAAATAGCCAATACACGAGAGAAGTTTCTTAATGATTGACACTTTCTTCGTCTGCGATGCAAATACTGGACTTACTTCTGGGTTGTCGCAGCCAATCATCTCGCCGTAAGACACCTGGTGGCAGAGACAATAAGTCGGCTCGTTGGGATCTACTGGCATGTCAAGAACATCGGCGGGATGAGCAACCAGCATGCTGGGCAGAACTGAAACGAACATAATAAATAAATTAACGTGTTTCGTTTAAAAAAAAAAACACGAATGTGTGTGAAGCATTTCTTTAGGCCTTTACTCCCTCGACGGGATAGAAAGCTATCTCTATTTTTGTTTTGTTGACAAGTATTTTGGAAATTGTGTTGTTTTTGGATGTGGGTTATACAGAAAAAGACTTTTCTACTATTAGTCTCGCCCGTAAATATACGCCGCTTATTATTACTATTACATGGTTGTAAAACTTAACATAAGATGCAGCTTTCATAAAATTTCGTCAGACACATCTTGATTTCGAAAAATGGAAGATGGCCCATGCGTCCGCGTTCTAGAATACTTAACTAACTTCCTATGGCAATCAAGAGCCTGCCTTCGGAATTAAGAAGCACAAAGGGCGGTTTCCATTATTTCTTGAAAAGTCTCAGTAAGGAATACTGCACGGCATGACATTGCATTGACAGTTGGTGGCGCCGACCTGTATTCCATAGATGCTTTTCAAGCGATGGTAGGACTGGGCCATAAAAATGTTCAGATCAAGTCCGTTTCTCGAGGTTGGCAGGTGCTTGCCTACCTACGTTTACTTATCCAAGCGATTCATAATTTAACGACCAATATATTGCCACTTCAAAGGTAGCTCTGCCAGAGGTCGCCGACGGTGACTGTTGTCGGGCAGAGTGTGTAGTTAAGTAAGTGGGCTGTATCCTGTACTTCTCCGAACTCGCATCCTCAGCATCGATTTTACGACATCTCGCGTTTCGTCTCATCGGGGCCACCCCTGTCCTCAGTATGTTCAGCGTCGCCTAAGTCAAGGTCGTGTCCCGAAGGTTCTTGCCTATAGCATGCCGTCAGAACGATCACAACTGGCTTGAGCCTTGGTTTTGAGCAGTGCATCCATGAATATTCATCCAACAAGAATCTTACTTCAGCCAACTTGACTGCTCAGCCATTTGACGCCGTGCCTCACAGTACATCCGTGCTCGATAAAATCTCAAACTTGAAAAATTACAACAGTTCTTAGTTCTTACCTGCTTCAGCGAGAGGCGCCGCACCCACTACCTTTCCTCCCGATTTACCAGTAGCACCTCTTCTCTTTTTCTTCTTACCTTCTTCCTCACTAGACACAGCCTTTCCACGCTTTTTACCTTCTTTTACTTCTTTATTCTTTTTTCTACCACCTGCAATCAGAAGTAACGATCATACTAATTTGTTAATAAACGTTATTGAGAACTTAAGGACGATTAGGACACAAGAAGCCATGTAAAAACCTGTAACTACTTGATTTCATAAACCTTATGTTCTTCAAAGAGTCATTGTTTCTGGCAGAATGAAACAATCATTACAAATTTCCGTAAGCCAGGCATCAAAACCTACAAAGAACTTAAAAGAGTAAGGCCTTCGCTGGCATGGTTGCCTGCTTGCTCGTACTTGTGCAAGTCTGTACACACCGTGCGACCGGAGACCTGTCTTAACTCAGCACAGGTATTACCAAAACGCCTCAACACGGCCTAGGTGTCCGGCCATAAGATAGGCATTGATGCAATACATAGTACCTCTAGTTATAACTGGGTTTTCACTACTGAGCCTTCTTTTAGGCCTGAGTATTTGAGGTCCAAGGCCTGTGACGATTCCTTGCAGGGGAGAAGACAGCAGTAGATTGTTTTTATGTCAGGTAAAAATTATTTCAAAGCTGCTGTCTCATGGCTGTTAAGATGAATCCTGGATTGCCAGCTCGGAGTACAGTGCACTCTCATAATACCCGATCGGCGAAAGGGTTTGATATGCCCAGGTGTCGTCTAAACAAGTCGAGGGATTCTTATCCGATACTTGCACACCGGCTTTACAATAAGCTATCATTATTAGTAAGACAGTTGTATCTAGCTTGTTTCAGAACATACATTAAGAGCAGACTTATTGACCCCTCACTATATAATTTGGATGAGTACGACTCCAGGAGCTGGACTATTTAAGTGCCTCCTTCTTTTTTCGTATTACACAACCCTCTCGGGTGGCTATTTACATTTGACACGGTCGATCCGGCTCTGGCTGGTCAGGGGCTCTAATTTTTGTATTTGTACTTACGTTTCTGAGTACCAGCCTCCTCTACTGTGGATGTGGACAAAGCTTTGTCTTGCATTTCTGCTTCAAATCTGGCCAAATCGGAGTCTAATCTCCTAATGTGTTTATCGACCAACTCATAGGTTTGAATTGCCAGTTGAACTTTATCATCCCCGTATTCTTTCGCTTTATTAAAATGCTGTTGTATATTATCCATTTGATCTTTCCTTGTATCTGACGATGAGCCAGTTGTGATCCCTTTTAAGTATTGCTCTGCCAGAGAATCGATGTTGCGCATAAGGCTTTGAGCGCGGGTGTCTAAGTCACGCATCAATGTGAAGTTTCGTTGTAATTCTATTGGAAGATGTTCTAAGCCTGAAAATAATGCTTTTTTTTATTAGTAAAAATAGCAGCGTCAACACGTAACACAAAGACCATCAAGGGACTTCAATCAATGGCAAAAAATTGGAGAAGCCTACCCGGTAAGACCAATTCTAAGAAACCTTGAGAGAAATGAACCCGTTGCCCGTTTCGCCTCAACACTGGCTACGACTTCTTAAAAACCCTACTGCACGGCATCGGTTTTTCTTAATGAAACCTGATCGCTATGCAACCCCGCAAAGACCACCTGAGGGTTTGCACTTGGCACTGCCCTCATCCACCAGAAAGAAGAAATCACGAATCGCTGCTGGGAGTCTCAGCGCCGAATGGTGGAACAACCACGGACGGGCGTTGAATAAAGTGAAATAAGTATATTAGCAAAAATTTCATAAATGATCATCGAAACTTAGACTCTTCGAAAACTTCATTATGGAATGACCTGGTGCAGGGATCATGGGTGTGTAGGCAAAACTGACTGTTGAGAATTATAATGGAGATCAAAAGTAAGTTTCCTGCAAAAGAATGAAGGTCCACTGCCACTTTATATGTATATAGATCAATGGTCCACTGATACTTGGAATCCATTGTAAACAGCATTAAGACAATAATGTAGTTACTGGCTACCTCCTGTCAATGACGTTCGATATACATAAAATACGCACTGCTGATCACCTTCTCGTATGCAGAGACATGGGCACTGTTTGCAGTGTAGCTGACCTTTTTGTATGCAACGACAACGCCATCAAGGCCGCAAAGTTTTGGAAAATGATCTGACGGTCCGGACACGGAAAGTAAAGTAAGTAAGTATACGCAATTTGAACTTACTATCCAAGTAGTGCTCTAAATACAGTTCTGAAGACATTATATTACATTAAATTAAAATCAGTTTTCCAGCCAAAGATTCAAAATTGAATTAAATTGATTTCCAATTTATTTACTGTAGTATTTATTTACTTTCACAGACGCCATTCTCTTTTCTCTAGATTCTCATTCTTTTTTCTTTTCGATTTCGGGATTTCATACTCATAGAATAAAAACTATTTTTTTTTTTTTTTTTAATCATATTGATAATATTCTTCAATATGTAATTCTATTTTAATCTGTTATAAGTAACTTCTAGTTTTAAATTCAATTATACTCATAAATACGGTTTGAAATTATTAATTAGTAATTTAAAAAAAGTTATGAGTTGGAGTTGGATTCTTTATACTCTATGACTGTCCTAGCCTAGATTTGGATTTTGCCGTTTTGGATGCAAGGCAAGACTAATGGCGGCCAAAAGTTGTTTGCAAATTTGGAAGTAGGCTGTCAATTTTATATAAGTTAAAATTATTAAAGCGAAAGCTGTAGAAAATTATCAAATTTAATTTTTATTTTATTAAGTTCTTCATTATTGACTTTGTTTCTTTGGTAAGTGTTTCCTTCGAATATACCAGCTGTCAGGTCCATACAACCCTGTAGATAAATTACCCTACATTACACTTGTCTGGATTCTACTTATTTTTCTGTTTGGGACTTAGGGTGATTTCCACCACTGCACGTGTCATGCAGCTGACCTGAATAAAGATTTTCCATAATACTAGTGATTCTGATATCAATGGGCTTAATTGTTTTCTTAATATGGGCCCTGATGAAAATGTACGATACAAGCACCAGGAAAATACATGTGTTTTGTTTATTATACGGTAGATAAAAAATGTTTGGACATCAGTCTTTAACTCTTTAAATACACCAGTAATTATAAAATGTCAAGATAGGATATAATGATAGAGGGGAAAATCCGAGAAGTCTTGAGTCGAAGCTGTAAGGCATCTCATGAGATAATAAGCCACCAAAGCTTGGTCGTAGCTGGAAAATTATTGCATAAGTCTAAATTCCATTCCACTCATTTACAGGTCTGCTTTGTTTTTATTTGTTTCAGGATTTCTAAAAATGGTAAAATTATATGCTTTGAACATTTTACATAAAAAAGATATGTCAGCACATTGGCTAAAGACGTCTTATGAACTCAATTCATTTGGCTTTTTCCAAAGAAGTAGTGTTAAAGAGTTTATGGCATTTGTTAGCAAGACAATGGTGGAAAGAACTCAGTTAGCTGCACGGCAAAGTGTGAAAGAGGGCGAATATATGTGCCATGTGTATGTAAGAGCTGATGGATTAGCCGCTGTAGTTATATCAGGTGAGACTTGGCTCTTAATATTTACGGTAACCACCCATTATCGTTTCTGGCAACTATTCGGTTTACTCTACATCGGTATTTATAAGCGTAGAATGGTGCGCCGTACTAGGTGTAGGATCTCCTAATAAAAAGAGAGTACATAGCCAGTTTGAAACTTGGACTATTCATTCATATTATTCAGTTAGGACATTTAAGTTGCGGTACGGACTCAGACTTTCGCCAGAAATGTTGTTTCTAGTCCCACCCTTTCTGTATATTGTTGCCATGCTTCGGAGCCATGTAAAGCAGGTGGTCTCGGGCCTTCCTGGTTGAGTGTAATAAAAGGCTTTATTACCCTAACCCGCTAGGTTGACTTAGTAATGGAACAGAAAGTCATTATTTATTTATTTTTGGCATTGTACAATATTTTTTAGAGCTCACATTGTTTTAGGTTAGGGGAAGATAGGAGTTATAAAACGCTCTTGTTGAGTATTGAGTTACGATGTATAGTATTAGCAGAATACAAGATTAACAATACAGAAAGTTAAAAAAAAAAAAACAGGCTCCGGCTATCACGCACTATGAGATCCTACTGGCCTGTCTATTGCAAGGGTAGAGACACCGCGCCAACACAACAGGTTCGGCCAAGCCTCCGTGCTCGGGGTAGCCTAAGAAGGGCGGACGGAGGTTTCGATTCCTGTTGCGCCCATCGAGCCATCCACACGACACGCTGCCGTTACAATACACATGTTGGGGCAAATGGCGCCAACAATATTATACTTCTATTAAATTTGCTACATTTTCAGGGCATGTAACGCAGGCGGTCCCGGGTGTTCCTAGTTGTATGAGAGGTTCTAAGTTGGCTTATTAATAGATCAAAAATGCATTTATTATTCATAAATTTTTAATAATATTAATACTGAAAGTATGTAAATGAAATCAAATGAAATGAAAAAATGTATTGAAATAATCATAATTATATGAAAGTATTCTGCTTGCTCTTCCCCTCATACGCTACGAAACAATGTCTGTTCCCTGTGTAGTGTCAGTTAACAGTGCAGATGGCAGACCTAAAAAAAATTAATTTTCTTTACTTGCACGACTTTGTGACTGTAGGCCACTGCTCGCGCTTGTTGTCGACGTATGGTTTTGTCTAGGCTATGGAAAATGAACCAGTGCGCGATGTTGTTCTTATGTTTCCGCTTTAGCCTCGTAAAGACCTCACTGTTGCCGCCAACCAATGTGATGAATACCTAAATATAAGCCTTTCTTGCAGATCACGAATACCCAACTCGAGTAGCCCATACAATGCTTACGAAAGTCTTGGACGAATTTTCCGTTAAGGTACCAGTAGGACAGTGGGGTAACGACGAGACTGCTATAAACTATGAACAGCTCCCCGCTTATCTAGCCAAGTATCAGGTGCCTAAGGAAGCTGACGCCATGACAAGGATACAAGACGATTTGGAAGAAACAAAGATAGTAATGGTAAGGTCAATCACCTGGTGAAGTATAAGCAAGATACTCTTGGGGGCAATGGTGTAATATTATTTAACAACGGGGTTAGTCGGAATTAAATTTTCCGTTGTGTTAACAGTCATTCTGTGTTAATAGGTGGACCCCATTGTCAGGTAGTCAATTAAGTTTTTTATTTTTCATTAACACACTGTAAAAATGATGCTGACAGAGTTCTGCTTCAAGAATGGATACAGAGATGAAGGGTTTCCCCCACTGGTAGCGCCCTGTGCGCAATACAACCTAAGCAGTCTTCAGCAGTACAATATCGCGGGATAAACAGGAGCGTTGCATCCTTTGCTGCTAGAGCGAGAGCAGGCCACATTACTACCAATGAATACTTGCACCGCTTCCATCTAATCGAATCTCCAGTATGCCGTGTATGTGGTCTAGCTAATGAAACACTGGAGCACATACTCCTGCAGTGCTCGGCCCCATGCACACAACGGGACAAACTACGCGATCTGGTTGGATACAAGGAGGGCGGACATAAAAAGATCCTGTGCACACCGAGCATGTGGACACTAGCATCAAGGGCATTTCTGAGACATCAGGCAGTCGGCATCACCTGAGCTGGAAGCCCTGTACTAAGGCGGGGATTCCACCAACGTCAATAGTGATAGTAAATGTTTTTTGACGTGGTAGCAGACATTTTTAGACTCTAAAAATGTCTGCTACCACGTTAAAAAACATTTACTATCACTATTGACGTTGGTGGAATCCCCGCCTAAGAAGTATTAAGTTGAGTGGGGTTTGTAGCCCTAACTCCGCATAGATGGCGTTGTAATACAGCAAAAAGTCATTATTGCTTTCCAATTTATACGTAGTATAAGGAAAGCTTTGTGATGGTCAAAATTTTCGATTCCGAATTTTCAACGGATTTAAACGTTTTGAGGTCCCAGCAACCCAAAAAAGTGGTTTTTACGAAATGTCTGTCTGTCTGTCGCTCTGTCTGTTCATCGATTTCCGGGCAAACTAGGCTAATCGGTCGATTTTAATGAAATTTGGCATGTAGGTTGACAAAAATCATACCTCGAGGTATTTTTTTTATTTTGGGCTAACCCAGTTTGGTGGGGTTTTATCCTCAAAAAACGTCTAAAAAAATGTTTCTCAAAAATGGCTAGATTTCTTTTCAATTCACATATTGTAGTCCTTATTAATGTTAACAAAATGTGGTGGGTCGCTTGCCCCTTGATAGTTTGCTTTTGGGGTAAAAAAAATTTCATGAAAAATTACTAAAAAATAATTTTTCTGCGGAACCTTTCTATCGATGATATCTACCTTCAGGTATGTTTTAGGTGTTCAATAGAGTAACAAAACCAAATAGGTTGCTTTCCAAAAAAATATTTGGTTCTGTGCAAAAAATAATTTTTTGACGAAATTATATAAAATGCCGTGGCACTATTACTTGGTGGTAATGTATTGGTCTGCCCGTTCTGTAATATGAAATGCCAATGATTAATTCAGTGCTTTGGGATAGAGCCGTAGCCAGAGGGGGTCCGGACCCCCCCCCCCCCCCCTCGAGAGATCCAAAATTTAACTATAGGAAGGTATTTACCATGGAATAACTCATTAACTACTAATTGATAAATTGGAAAGCATGTTCGAGTAAACTCGGACCAGTTCTTTATTTATGTATTCAACTCACTACAATATTCTTTCGTGCTTTTCATAATTTTTGCTTGCCAATTTATACGTAGTATAAGGAAAGCATTGTGATGGTCGAAATTTTCGATTCCGAGATTTCAACAGATTTACTCGTTTTGAGGTACCAGGAACCAAAAAAAGTGATTTTTACGAAATCTCTGTCTGTCTGTTCACCGATTTCCGGGCAAACTACTCTGTCGATTTTGATGAAATTTTGCATGTCTTCTTCTGGGGTTACAATCTATCGATTGGTTTGCAGCAACTTGACTCTTCTTCTCCACTCCTCCCTGTCTTCCGCGATCCTTTTCATTTCCCAGTAGGTCCCGCACTCCATGTCCGCCATTACGTCCTCCATGTGCTCCTTTCTCGGCCTGCCTCTGTGGTTTGTGCCCTCGACTGAGCCTTCAACAATGGTGTTTAAAAGGCTTTCATGCCTGATAAGGTGCCCCATAAATCTGGCCCTCCTCGTAGATATAGCATGTAGGTTCACAAAAATCACACCTCGGGACAATTTTATTTTTATTTTGGGCTAACTCAATTTGGGGGGGTTTTATTCTCAAAAAAACGTCGAAAAAATTATTTCTCAAAAACGGCTCCAACGATTTCTTTTGAATTCACATACAGTATGTTGTAGTCGTTATTAATGTTGATAAATTGCGGGGGGTCGCTTGCCACTTGATAGTTTGCTTCTAGTGGTAAAAAAAAAAAAAAAATAACTAAATTTTTATGAAAAATGACTAAAAAATAATTTTTCTGTGAAACCATTTCTACCTTCAGGCATGTTTTAGGTTTTAGGTGTTGAATTGAGTAACAAAACCGAACAGGTTGCTTTCCCAAAAAACTATTTGGTTTTGTGCAAAAAAAATGTTTTTGAAAAAAATGATAGAAAATTCAAATGTATTGCGTGCCCTGCCATTATTGCTGTGTGGTAATGTGTTGGTCGGACCTAGCTAGAATTTACCTCACCTCCTGTGACGTCAAGGGGACAACCCCCCCCCCCCCCCCCCCCCCGAGATATCGGAATATTTACCAGTAAATTACTCATTTTCTCTATCTACTAATGTTAATAAATTGGAAAGCATGTTCGAGTAAACTCGGACCGGTTCTTAATATTGTATTTACGGTTGGTTTCAGCATAACACGATATCAGCCGTCTTGGAACGGGGCGAGAAGTTAGATGATCTAGTGGCCAAATCTAACGATTTGACCATTCAGTCAAAGGCATTTTACAAGACTGCGAGGAAGACCAACTCCTGCTGCAACTTTTGATGCTTTGGACGAAAATATCTATGGTATATGTTATTACTCTGTTATGATCGTTTATGAACACTACGTTATCACTGGGAAGGACACAAATTTGTTAAGAGGCAGGAGGAGAAATCTTACAATTGTATAAAAAATTCTTTTAACGAGAAATATCAAGATTTCGTAGAGCCATAAAAATTTAAAATCCCTAAGAAACAAAATTCCCATGCATATTGATTGCCGTTTCTAACCCCGATCGGCCACTGTGGGCTGTGGCGGAACTTAATTTAGTAAAAAACATTCTGAGGATATAAAAACTGTACGGAATTGGTAAGGACCGTGACACATAATGTAGAACAATAATGTAGAGCACTATTGCTTCTAAGGGATTTTACATTTTT
Source organism: Psococerastis gibbosa (assembly GCA_963971405.1). Classification (NCBI taxonomy): domain Eukaryota; kingdom Metazoa; phylum Arthropoda; class Insecta; order Psocodea; family Psocidae; genus Psococerastis; species Psococerastis gibbosa. The sequence continues at coordinate 20,213,582 of OZ020491.1, read as the reverse complement.
CCTGTGGAATAAGATTTTCTTAAAAAAAAACGGATAGCCTCTTAATATTTGGTAGAATCGTCGTAGGTATTTCGTCGTATTTTCAACTAAATTCTTGTCATATTTGGCTGATTCGTAACTTTAGTACCTTAAAAAAATGCAGGTCTGTTCAGCCCAGGGATTGGTAATTCCTCATCGGTGTAAAACTAAGCAAGTGATAATAATGAAAACGCATATTTAATTTTATTTTTGCATATAAAGTGGTTTAGAAAACGAGTTAAAAATTTCTTATTATGACTGTAGGCCTAGAATAAGTTGATTTAAAATATTGAAATAGGCTACGATAATATATTTGTTATACGCGGTCGAAAAGGCAAGTTGCCGCCACTTGTAATTTATATGTAATTTTCTGAATGTTATTATACCTACCTAGAATTAAATTATATTTGCCCGCTATAAAATCGTGGAATAAACCCGGTGAAATAAATATGGTCAAAATTGTATCACACAGTATTGCTATGTGAAGAACTACTCAATAGCTTCTAGGACGCCTTAAGACTGGCACTGAAGGGCCTGGCAAAACAGCAGTCTACTGCAGCAGTTTTTTTGTTGGTGGCTTGTGGCTAGTTAAGCTCATTCTGCTGCAGTAGCCTGCGGTTTTGCTATGTTTTGCTCACATGAAAAATTTCACTGGCGGCCGAATCGTCCGTATGTACCAGGCGCTCGTTATTCCGTATAAATCTTTCCATTAGTTTCGAAGTAGACTGCGGTAGGTGGCCAAGTAGGACTGCTCTTCGGGCATTGACTTATCTTAGAACATATGTACAATATATAGCAATAGCAATCTGTCGTGTTAAAATTATATTTGAATCCTGTGTAAAACACATTCCGTTGAAGTGACTATAACAATACATTGTAGTTTTGAGTTAGACTATCAGTGGTTCTACATATTGTTTTAACATTGTGGTGTGCTTTACTGTGAGACAACTAATGGAAATGAAACGCGCTCTTCTAATTAATTCATGAATTCCTATTCAAATATTTTTAAAAATGTGTTTTGTTTCTGTCATTTGCGGTCATAGGTATGCTCGAATTCGCCCAGATGATGCTTGGCGTTTACGCCCTAAAGAAATACATAAGAAACATAAAGACCCGGCATAGTGTTATATGGAAGATATGGGACAACATTGGCCTCCCGCAATTTTTTTTTATTTATTTCTAGGGTACATAAGTAACATAAAGACCCGGTGTAGTGTTTTATATGGAAGATATGGGACAACATTGGCCTCCCGCAATTTTTTTTATTTATTTCTGGGTCGCCCGCCACGTCTCCTATGACTAGTCATTGAAAAGAAGGAGCAGCAGCCCGATTATGGCGGCTATTCCACTTGTCAATATTCCGTCATTTGTGCATCAATAATTCATGAGATTTTTGTTTTAAGGAGACTATTATGTCTTAACTTATCTATTATAAAATAAGTTATAATATGGTAGAGACCTATTATTGATGCATAAATGACGGAATATTGACAAGTGGAATAGCCGTCTAATAACGTAATACCGGGGTTTATTCAATTGTTTCAACACGTGAGTGCAAAATGCTCGGGAAATTCAAATTGATAAATTAATATTATTGGTGAGTTTTCCATTTTTTCTCCCATAGATGTAGACACATTAATTAAAATTCTTATATTTCAAAATTCAACCTGTACATTTGAATGTTTATTAGTATTTTCTTCAATTATTAAACAATGCAAGCATTCTCCTTTTTTCTAATAATTTATTCATTTGAATTTCCCGCGCATATTTCAACACCGTCACTGCAGTGTTAAATAATAATCCCAAATCGCCATGATCGGGCTGCAGGTGTCCCCAGAATTTAAAAAAAAAATAATGTAGTCGTGCTCGAGTGTTCCATCTCTACTGTATAAAACCGGTGCACAAAGGCATTTCTACTGCAGCTATACTACTGAGATCGTTCAAACCCATTTGCTCCAATGACAGATCTCACAGCAGTACTGTTGTAATGGAGCCAAAAAGTACCCGAACTAATATGAGAGCGATCAATAACAACATCATATTTGCGTTTTGATACGGAAAAGAATGAACCTAGCGAAAAGCCATCATAGTGAAGTTACGTAGTATAAATGCGAGAATTTTTTTTAATAATACATAATAGGACGTGTAGAGTAGTGGCACAGACTCCGACATTCACCCGAAAGGTTGTTGGTTCGAGTCCCACACTGGCTACATTTTCTGGCCATGCTTCGGAGGGCATGTAAAGCAGGCGGTCCCGGGCCTTCCTAGTTTAGTGTAAGAGAGGGCTTTATAGCCCTTACTCCGCTAGGTTGGCTTAGTAATAGAACAACAAAAAGTCAAGCTGGTCGTTGACATTGTCCACCCCTGGATCACCCCAAAAAAGGTTGGCTTACAATCTTCAATTCTCAAGTTAACGATTTGGTTTGTTCAATTAGCAGGGGATTGTTTTACACATAGGAATTTTTTAGTAATGGTGCCGGGGTTTCTCCGTGAAATTAATAGGTGACAGAAATTTATCAAATTAGTGGAAAAATTGTAATAAAAATGAAAAACCCCTATAATATGGTATATGAAATAGTCCTCTACCAATTGAATGGACCCAACCAAAGGCGCTTATTCCACCAACGTCAATAGTGATAGTCAATGTAGTATTGACGGAAATTTGAATTTTTCATTGATACACGCCATTCCATTGTTTTTTTTCAACTATTGATCACTTCTTTTAATGACACGTATGCGCCAAATTTTTGTAATTTGTTTGAATTTGTTTTCTTCGTACACTTATTATTTTTAATAAAACCTAATAATAGTAGGAGATCCGAAGTAAGATCGACCTTCACCGATCTGTTTAATGGATGAAAATTGTTTTATAAACAATAAAATATAAAATGTTTGTACTTAACATATCCCATGACGCCATTTTAGTGTGTTATTGTTTGCAACGCGTGATTTTACTCTATGATCTTTGATCAATTTTAACTATGGCATAGAGTAAAATTCTAATTTCCGTCAATACTACATTTACTATCACTATTGACGTTGGTGGAATAAGCGCCAAAGGAATGAATGAATTTATACGCTGTCAAAAATGCTCAGGAGGCCTGCTTTGTTAAGGCTGTAATATTCGTAATTCCACTTGTCAATTTTAATAATGTCATTGACAGAAATATCAATTATATTTTTACACCTCATTCCACTTGTCTATAATTTACAATTTTTTCCAATTTTGAAGGTTTGCCCGCCGTCTTTCTTTTAATTTTATGATTTTAATTATAAAATAATTATTGTTCTCAAGAAATTAATTAAAATTATTTATCATATCCAGACGACACCACTGTTTAATTTTAGTTTGTTATTGTTTGCAAAGCGTGATTTTATTCTATGATCAATTTTAACATGCGGAAGTTAAAATGGACAATGACAAAGAGTAATACAAAAATATCATCAATTATTGACGGAATAATGACAAGTGGAATTCCTGCTAAGGAAATATTTTGAAATTTCTACCTTAAAAGTTAAGCCTTTCAGCTTCTACAAGGAAATAATGTAATCACGCAATTGAGCTCTTACCATATAATGAATTACTTTAATTGCCACTAAAAAATTATTAATTTGACAGTTTGGCTACAAGTTTCTTCGCTCGACCGAAATTAGTCGCGAAATAATTTAAATTAAATCGGTACACATAGCTTTGTATGTGCTGTATTATCCATTCCAATACTGTTTTTATTTGACTTATTTTTTAGCGAAAGATATCTTCATCGCATGCGAAGGAGTTATCTTGAAGCCCTGCAGAGCATCCTTAGCTGCTGCCGATTGCATTTCATTTTCAAACTCAACGAAAGCAATGTCATGTCGGTTCGGAACCAACCTAACTTCCTTGAAGCCGGGAAACCTGTCAGGGAAAAGGAACAAAATATTATTAGCGGTTTGAACCTCTAGTCTTATGCGGACAGCTGGTAATGCCAGATGCAAATTTAAATGTTGGCGGCTTGAAGTCTTTCACCCCCATTGGCAATGGCTATGAAACGTGAATGCACATTGGGAGTCGTCATATACCAATGAAAGTCTCAAACCCAGGGGCCCTGGGCCAGGGCTAGGGCCTAGTGAAACTAAATCAAACGTGCACGCCTTAAATATTTAATACAACTTGGATGACAATAGTTGACTATTTTCACAATTGAATAAGCTTTGAAAAAAATTAAAAAAACTTCAATGAGTCAAGACTTAAGGAGTGGGACCTCTCTCTTGATCACTGCTCGTTTGGTAAGTTGTCAGCAACATGCCCGGCAGCCGCGTTTCCCCCCCTACCCATCCAGGCCGGAGGAAGTTTTCCGTTACGTTACAAAGTTCAGTTCTCTACCAAGTAAAACATTCCCAATGTGGTCGATCTGAAAGCGTACTTCCAACCTGAAAACTGACACCGGCCGGGGAAGTCTTAGCAATATATTTTATTATCCTTGCAACATTAGGGGTCTTCACAGTGTTGGTGTTATCGAGTTAGATGCTATCCAAGTTAACACACAATCGTGAGTGGACCTCGGGAGTGAGTTATCATGCTATATCGACAACATTTAACAGTTCAAACAACGTGGTAGTAGTCAGATGTTCGTGGCACGGTTTTAAAGAAAGTGGCAGAACTCTATTCTAGTGCCACATTTGTTTATATTTTTTGTTCATTTTGGTTATTATAATTTTAAGTATTTACGGTAATTGCTTGTGACATAATAGATAATACAAATAAATTTAAATACTACAAAATTTTAAACGCGTGTTTCAAATCAATCGACAAAAACAAAGATGGCGGCGGTCAGACCTGAGCTATCGATCGCAGCGCAAGCTAAATAATACGTTATCCAACTTGAAACCGTTTAGGATAGCACGCTGGTTAGCTTGGTTATCTGTGTGTTAACTTAACTTGATATAACACACTTAACTAGGCATAACTCGATAACACGAACACTGTGAAGACCCCTAGTGTACTATATTACTGTAAAATATAGTAAAACTGTTTTGTATTTGGGATTTTGCTCGTCAGTGTTTTCAGGCAAGACAATTTTGTACTTACTGATTGAACAGCATGGAAAGCATCATTTCGCTTGTCTCGTCAGGGAGATTTGTAAGGAATAGAATCTGGTTTGGAAGCTGTTCTGCTACAGTGCCAACTGCAAAAGGGAAAAAACTATTAAATACATGTACTTGCCATCGGGACTAAAGCGACCATATTCAATATTAATATTATTTTAATTATTTAGTATCTTGGAGACTCGCATCTGTAATTGGTGAATTCATGCAAGCACCTGTACCATTATCAAACATATGTACATACGGAGACATTATAAATGATGTCTGGAAAATCCATGGGCAAGGGACCAATGGGTAGGCATAGGTCCATAAAAAATTATTTTCAGTAAAATTAAACTGTTTCTTGCAACACTATAGCAGCCAATGCAGTTGTGGTGACATTTTCCGTATTATTCACAGAGTAGATCCCATCTCGGTCGTAAACTTACTGCCTAGCAAAGGGGTAGCTGGAATAGCAGGGGCAACAGGTCCCAGTGCTGCCCGTATGTCTTGTCTTTGAGCCTTCTTTTTAGCCCTTTTCGACTCCAAGGTTTCTTCCTCCACGTTCCTCTGAGCCAGTGGCTTCTTCACCCTTTTTGGTCTTTCTGAGAATGTTCCCTTCAATTTTGCGATTGCATCTGAATCGGTTTTTGAGTATTGAATTCTCTAAAACATGAAGGGAAGAAGTTTTGTGAAATTCATAAAATTATTACTAACAAGTGGGTTTAAAGTCCGAAACACGAATAAACTATTCTATTAAAATTCGCATGAATTTTAAACAATTATTTAATAATCTGTTGAACGTTGACGTTGAGTAGTATTATTAAATGTACTAAAATTTTCATGTTGACTGAGTTTATGGCGATACAGAATGCTCCCTCCAAAATGAAACATTTCGCACACATGTAAAGCAGAGTTATACTATAATGTCATAAGGCGGATCCTATACTACCTGCCTAAGGCGGCTATTCCACTGGCCAATTTGCTTCACTTGTGAAGCAGTGAATTTTGTCATTGATGTTTGTTTTGTTTTAAGGAGACTATTATGTAGATACTTAACATATCTAAGTTATAATATTATTAATGTCTTCTACCATATTATAACTTAATTTATAATAGGTAAGTTAAGTATCTACATAATAGCCTCCTTAAAACAAAACAAACGTCAATGGCAAAATTCACTGCATCACAAGTGAAGCAAATTGGCCGGTGGAATAACCGCCGTACCAAGGCAACCAAGGGCCTCGACTCAATGGTTTACTATGACCGGTGAATAACTCGGATATCATAATAATTATATATAACTCATGTATCATAAAACATACCATGGGTTTGTCATAAAAAGGGAACCCTTGCATTGACATAAGGGCCTTGGTAGCAGAATTTATTTCTTTGAACACGACAAACGCTTGTCCACGCATCTTCAACGTCTTCAATGCCACTATTTCAATTATTGGTCCAAATTGGCTAAATATTGCGTATAGAGACTTTTTCAGTTCTGAAACAGCACAATTTTAGGTAAAAGTCTAGTTAATAAAATAACGAAATTTGATTATGTATCGTTTATTTAGCTTCAGAGAAACTAATTTCTGAAAGAATTAAAGATAAGCGAAGCATAGATATTTATTTGCAACCCTTCAATATCGAATTTTTGCATTGACAGTTATAGGCACTTATTGTTAAATACACATTTTACTGTAGGAACATGTGAGAGGCATGCGAATTAAACAATCCCTGCTTAAAATGTAATTATTTTACCAATGGGACGTCCACTTCATATGCATTTTCATCCGAGTTGTTCAACCTCGGGGTACCCTTTATCCAATATTATTAGTCGGTAAATTTATGCCACCAAATGGAATAACACATCGTGAACAATGCACATGATTAAATTCATTTTTTGAGTGGATTGTAAAACTATCAACTCGAAGTCAATGAATTTCACTAAAATGAGCAAGGAGCTAGGGAAATTCTTGAAATGATATGGAAATGATAGCATTTTTAATTTTGTTTACTAATGGCATGATAGTTAAGCTAACCTCCAATTAGTATTTTCAGTAAAGCTTACCTTCTTTTTTCAGTTTTTCATTTAAATTATTTATGTATATTGTATGATTTGGCCGAATATCCATTCTACCGATCTGAAATCAGGAGCAATACGGTAGAAACAGAACCTGGGAAACTACTAAACAACAACGCAAGCGGGCAAGCTCGACCGGCGAGTAGTCAAATACGATGGTCGGGCAAATTCTGAAATTACAGAGGCCCGGAAAATGAACCAAAGAAAGCGTAACGCACAACTCATACTATACTATAACAAAGAAATTGAACTTACCTTCTATTTGAAAGATATAAAATAAAATAGAAAATGCAATGTTATTATTTGAAAATTTCATACACAGACAACAACTAGCGAATATATATCCATTTTAAATATTACGCACTAAGTGTAATTGTTCCTAAATATTTAAAACAGAAAATATTTATGAAATTACTAATTAAAAGTCTTATTATTTTAATTATTTTCCAATAGAAAAAGCATAGAAATCGTCACTAGTATTTTTTAGTTTTGAATTTCAAAAAATAAAACTCGAAAATCGAAATCAAAAATAATGATGGCGTCATTTTGGTGTAAACAGTCTCACAGCAGCATTGATAAATTAATTATATTTTTAATTTTAAACTTAAATTTTAAAACTGAGGAAGGTAAATAAATTAAAGTAGTTGCATTTATGCCCAGCCATTTGTTATTTGGGTTCACGCCTATAACGTAAATATCTTGCTATAGACTTGGCATTCAGTTCTACTTCTACATATGTACTCGGGGCTCGGGCCTATTTGACTTTGACAGTTGGATGTGTCACTTTCAATTAAACTTTGTTTGAAATTTTGAATAGGCCTTAAGGGCAGGACCTGGGGCAAGATAATGGAGCCAGGCGAGTTCAAGCTATAGTACCGTCGGTACAGCAAAGGCTGCCAAGGGCACAGTAGAACATTATCTTATCCTAAGTTGGCTAGTAAAAAATTGGATTGATGGACAGTTTACGACTTCACGTACAGGTGGCCTATGTCATCGTACTCGGAGTACCATTAAAATACTTCTGCCCAGTGCCCATTGCTAGCATGACAGTCGGCGTCGGTGCATCATTTATTTGACTGCAGTGACCCCCCCCCCCTCGAAAACAAACACAACATTGAGAATTAAATAAATCGATTACGAGTACCTTACCGTAATATGAAGTCTTCATTTGTAAATTCAAAACGTTGCTGCTGTTAAAATGCGTATAACCCCACTATTTCACGGCTGTATAATTAAATTTCAATATTTCCTGTGAAAGCTGTGCTGAATCTATAGAATACACTAGAGATAATTGAGTTCCCAGGCTATATTTTTTTCTATATTTGAGCCGGGGGAGCCCCCTGCCCCCTGGCTCCCTCTCCCTTTGCAGGAATAATAATAAACCTTCCCCTGTAATACAGCTAAATATAACCAATTTTTAAATTGTTTCTTATTTTTATTGCAGCAAAGAACTGTAATGAAGCGTTTTCTAGCTGTGTTGGATTTTGACCATACCATTGTTGACAAAAATAGCGATGTAGTTATTCGCAATTTACTTCCAACCGAAGTATTGGAGAGTGCTGAGCTGAAGGCCATCAGACAATCATCGTGGACCAAATACATGGCTGAAATATTTCGGAGACTTCCGGAGCATGGAGTAGGGAAGGATAAAGTAATAACGGAGTGTGAAAATTTGACGCCTTCTGATGGAATGATTGGCCTCTTATCTTACTTGAGGTATTTGTGGCTTTATGCCCCCTCCTTTCTAAAAATCAATCTGCAGCCTTATTATGACGATTATAATACCGGTATTTATTTAATCCCCTGGTATTAAAAATGTAAACAAGATAATTTTATAATGGAAAGTGCTATTCCAAATTTGTTTACATTTTTAATACCAGGGGATTAAATAAATACCGGTATTATAATCGCCATGATCAAGCTGCTGGAAGGAATTGTAAAGGCAAGAATAAAAATGTAAGTCAAGACATATGTAGAGTAGTGGTACGGACTGTGACTTTCACCCGAAAGGTTGTTTGTTCGAGTCCCACACTGGCTACATTTCCTGGCCGTGCTTCGGAGGGCATGTAAAGAAAGCAGGCGGTCCCGGGTCTTCCTAGTTGTGTGTAAGAGAGTGCTTTATAGCCCTTACTTACTTTACTTTTTCGTGTCCAGGCGAACATCCCAAAATCGGGTGAAGTCGTAGGCAGCACTGTTGGCCTGCCATAGGTCATCCCTATAGCCCTAACTCCGCTAGTTCAGCTTAGTAATAGAACAAAAAAACTCCTTATTATGTACTGTATTATTTTGGCCTTATTGCAAAGCTTGCACTTATTGCATATATAATCGATACATAATATCGATCGTAGAACTATCCTTGGGGACTTACTGAGAAGTAAATAATAGGCGAAACGTTCCTCTACACTTCAATGTATCCATAGTATACAAAGCAGTCACTTACACCGCCACAGTTATATGTAACTCCTTTCACCGTTCACTAATAACGCCCTGACTTAACTGGCAGGCGCGGCACCAAATAGCGGTAATGCCAAGAGTGGGAGTTGGAAGAAGTAAGTAAGTAGTACCTTTCACTATCAGTTTTTTAATGCAAATCAAGTGCTAGTGATTGCCACATACTGACCCAGGCTGACTCAGATTCGTTTGATATGACAGTTTCCTCGGAAACTGTGGGAGATATTAAAAATCTAAGTAAAAAAAAAATATAGGTCTATAAGCTTAATTGTATAAGCACACGCGGACGATTCTCGCTGTCGCAATTTGCCGACGTCTTTCCATTTTAGCCATAGGACTTCCATAGATTTCTTGTCGATTTCGGAAGATGGCGTGAAGCCCCTAGACACGCCAGATCATAGAAATCTTCTGTATTACACACTGTGAGTTAGCACCAAGCATTCACCAAGCCCTATCCCTACAATAGAAAAGGCGTCGGCAAGTTGAGACTGCGAGAATCGCCCGTATGTACCGAGCGTATCCCTCAGTTCAAAAGCTGCTATTGTTAGGACTAGTGACATCGTACCCGAACCTGTATTTGGGGCAGCCACGGCCATACCTAAACCATTTTAACTAGCTACCCCAATTTTTTTTATTATTATAAGAGGGGTTGCTCCTTTGTTCACAAAAAAAAACTTCTTAGTTGTACCTGAATTTGATTTTAAACGCATATAAAGATTTTATTTTCATGCCCTTTTCTTTTTCAGTGAGACTAAAGCTGACTTGATGGTTCTTTCGGACGCAAATTCTGTGATAATTTCAAGCTGGCTGGCTAAAAATGTGCCTGATGTACCAATCAGCGTGTTCACAAACCCAGCATCATGGTCCAACGATGGCGTTCTTACTGTTGAGCCATATCACCACCAAAAGCACTGCACGCATTGCGCAGCCAATCTATGCAAAGGCTCTGTACTAAAATCAACCCGTGCTTCGCGGACACCATACGATTTCGTTCTTTATATTGGTAAGAACTGATGCGTTGTTATTTCCTGTTAGTTTGGCTGTAGAACGCTAGATTTAAGGCTGATTTCTTCTTCTTGAGTTACAATCTATGGATTGGTTTGCAGCGAATGTTGTAGTCTTCTTCTCCACTCTTGTCTGTTTCGTGCGGTCCTTTCAGTCATTTATAGGTGTCGCACCCTAGGCCCTTCATGACATCCTCTAGGTACTCCTTCCTCTGTCGTCCTCATGAGTTGGTGTCTTCAACCATACCCTCAATGATGTTCTTGAGGAGCCCTTCGTGTCTCAGAATATGCCCCATCCATTTGCCTCTTCTTGTTGAAATGGTGGCCTTAATAGCTCTTTTTTACGTGTATTCTATGGAGCACTTCTTCGTTGGTTAAGTGGTCTGATTTAATAAATAATAATTCAGCTTAAAATTTAACAATTCAGTATTTCTCTTACGGCCACTGACTGAGAAACTGTGCCATTTTAAGGCTGTCTGGCCAGCCAACAGTTCACCCTTAAACCTTAGGATTTATTACCAGTCCTGTTATACACTATCTTTTTAACTTATGAAAACTGTAGAAATATAATACCATTTTTTCGTAGTGATAGTTGCAACTCCGACAATTTTCCCCTCATGAGTTCACGCGTTATTACGAATATCGCATCTCTTAGAAAGAATAATCCACTAGCACTCTTTGGCCAATTTTTTGAGGTCCACCCGACACTTTCGCTGTCGGTTTTCTTTTACCATCCAAGTTCAATAATTGTGACCAATCGGTGTTAGAATCAGGCTCATAGCATGCATCAAAAGGTTGAAGAGAATTTCTTCTGAGCGATGAATTATTTTTGACTGCTCTACGATCCCGATGTTTCAAGTGATATTTGATTCCACATTCCACAGTCCACATCAAAAGACTGGGTATTCGAACGGTACCATCTCTCTATGTTCTGGAGGGGTGCATGTAAAGGTGTATGGCACCTTGACTAGGCTGAGTGACACTCATGCCTATGGTACTAGGGGCAGGGATGACCTAAACTAAACATAGAACCAGCCGGTATGAGGGTAAACCAGCCTACGTGGGTGCTAGATACTTACGACGGCTGCCTAGGAACATTAGAGAGATGGAAGAAATGGTGGAGATAGTACTTAAACCACCCCCTACAACTGTTATACTGTATTGCTTTAGAGTTTAGGCTATTTGTTAGTGTTTTATTTATTTGCTATTGTGTTTTAGTGTGTAGAACGCCTATTGTTTTCATTTTAATGAATCAATACCGAGATATTCTATTCTATTCTGTTCTATTCACCCATCAATTGTCTTAATATTTTAGGGGACGGAAAGAACGACCTTTGTCCAAGCCTGACTCTCGGCCCTTGTGACTTTGTGTTTCCTCGTCGAAACTTCACATTAGAAAAACTCATCAAGACAAACCCATTGAAAGCTTCAGTCCACGTATGGTCCCACGCCGATGAGATTAAGGAGAAGCTATCACAGACGCTCAGTGATGTTTCATTGTAGTCCGAAAAAAACCGCGGTAACTTCTGGTTGTGACTAAATTTAGAGTGATTCGGTAAGCTTACTTTTCTTATGATATTTTAGTGCGGTTCCCATTATCGCTTGAACAGTCTTTGTAAGAACGACTGCATGGCACCGCACTGTATTGGCGGTGCTCCCGAAAATTCCTTTAAATACCTTTTAAGTGATGTTGGAACCGGGTATTAATTAGTAATGGAGTCACTAGTTTAAGAAATATTTGTTTATAGCAGGTGGTTACGGGAGTGAGTATGGCGTAAAATAATCATAGGACAAGCTTGTCATTCCGTGTTTACATTGTGCGAAATGTTTCTTTCTTATTCATCTTGTGATACTTATCTTAAAAAGAAATAAACAAACTGCATCTTCTCATATGTTTATTATATGCCAGATCCGCTCCCGTAACCCCCTGCTACTATATAAACGGGCCTACTGAATTGGGGGAAAAGTGACGTCATAGATTTTAAAAAAGTAGTGGCCTCTTTACCAACGCTCAGAGAGTTTCAAGGAGTTTACACATGAATGCCCGCGACCTGCGCATTCTAGTCCTGAAATTTTTGGTCGTTAAACCCACGTTATTGTGTTTGTAAATAGATAAAAGGTCTAGTGATGAATTTATAAATACATTGTTATTCGGATACTCATCAACAATCAAAGTTTGTTCATTCTTGCAACTGATAAGACTTTTACTTATAATTTTTCCGCGCCTTATCTTCTACGAAGGGACGAGGTGTCGGTGGTACGGCATTGACGCTTCCACAGCCCACTACGTAGGGCAACTTTGAAACTGATAGCCAAATCAAAATGCTTACGAAAATTTTTGAACTTTATTAGGCTTCCGTAATTAGCAGAAAATTAGCAGAATTGTTCATATTTTCATAAAATCTTAATATTTTCGTTTTACCTTTCCTCTCACCGATTTATTGAGATGGTGAAGTTATTTTACCTTCGATAAATTTCTTTGCATACCTCATTTCATAAGAACCGTCAACAAAAAACATGCATGCTCAAAGATCGTAAAAAGCCATATCCAGAGCCTAGTGGAGATACAAGAACCAATAGAAAATTGTATCTTAGAAGTCTACGCAGTTCTACTGAAGATGTCGACCGCAAATGTTGACGAAACGTTTGGAAGTTCGCTTTCATTTCGACCATGGCCCATCAGCCCAGATTCTACTGGTTCTTCAATATACTCCGGCCGTGAAAGCCTTTGCTGTTACCCTACTAGTGGAGATATTTTTCAACAGAAATAAGAGTGCCCGTGCCAGACGTTTTACAACTTGTGTTTTACCCTAATAGTGGAGATATTTTTCAATAGAAATAAAAGTGCCCCTGTCAGACGTTTTACAACTTGTGTTTAAGTGAAAATAAAAAATAGTTGGTTTCTGTCTTAACTCATGTAATCGTGACAACGAAACTGTTTAATGTGAAGGCTCCCCCTCTTGCCGACGCTGTAAATCTTAATAACACGACGTTTAGTAGACTCAGTTATCGAGAAGAATATAAAAATAAATACAATGACTGCCATTTTGGCTGACTGGTTAAACCTTAATGCTGTTCCGGCAGCCTGTGAAATCGGCACGTAAAAACCTTCATTTAGAAATATTAGGTGTCTGATTTTACTTGAACTTTTTGTTCAGAACAACCTAAAACTGTGAATGTTGTAAAGTGACGCCTGACAGCAAGATCTAAAATAAACACTTCGTCATTATAAGAAAACCCGATGCTAACAAAAAAAAAATGAGTCAAATGACTCACGCTTCAACTGGAATGACGTAATTAAAAAGAAATCATAAATTTTTTAATTATGAGCAATGTATAAGAACGGAAAAGGACAATGTGGAATGATTTATAGAAGACACTTGCGGCAAAAAATGCTGAAAGGGGAGCTTTGAAGCTTCCCACGAAAAGGTCGAGTTGGCGGTTTTTATACAACCGCTGCGGTCCCCCACATTGCTCGGCACGCAGCTGTCGCTTAATTCAACCCTACCTATGCGCATCTTTTACCAAATTACCATCTTTACCCCAACTACCTTACCGTATTTTAGTCTTGTTTCTTTCCTATTTAAATACATTATTATAAGGCGCCCATTCCATCGACCGGCTAGGGCTATTTACAAAAACGGTGACGTGGTAGCAGACATTCAAGACTTAGGTGACGTTTCCACCGACCTCGCATTGCAGAATGCAAATGACATTGACGGAAATTAGAATTTTTCTTTTTATAGAACTGAAATGTTTGTTTTTCTTTTTATAGAAATCTATTAAAATGTTTGTACTTAACATATCCCATGATGCCATTTTTTAATTTTAGTTTGTTTGTTTGTGATTTTACTGTATCATCATTGATCAATTTTAACTATGGCATAGAGGAAAATAAACATTTCCGTCAATTCTGCAATGCGAGGTCGGTGGAAACCCCGCCTAAGTTTTGAATGTCTGCTACCACGTCACTGTTTTTGTAAATAGTCCTAGCCGGTCGGTGGAATGGGCGCCTAAGGAAACCTTTGTAATGTTCGAAATGATCGATTCCGGGATTACAACGGATTTACTCGTTTTGAGGTACCAGGAACTAAAAAAGTAGTTTTTACGAAATGTCTGGTCAGTAACTGGATTTAGGGCCAATGAAATAATGGAATAGAGTCAGTGCCGGCCTAATATCGATAAACAACGATATTTTCTTTCTGAAAATATAAATTCAATGAGGTGAAGCCAAAATGTGTAATGTATTTTAATAGAACGCCCAAGGCGCTATGTGTCCTTCTATTTGAATCAGACATCAAAGGGTCCGCTGATGTCCACACCCCGCCCAGACTAAATAAATAAATAAATCGGCGCCTCTAATAAATATGCCACTCAAATCCACTGACATGTCCCTAATGCATCCGCTCCAGATCAAGCTTGGTTCACCCATTGTATATTATAAGTGTATTTATAATTTAAAAACAAAAACTGGCGCCAAAACGGCAGATTCTGACCGATACATTTCGTTTGCCTCAGTTGATGGAAATTGGTTGAAATTTCCTGTAATTAGGCGGGGTTTCCACCGACCTCGCATTGCAGAATGCAAATGACATTGACGGAAATGTTTGTTTTACTCTATGCCATAGTTAAAATTGATCAATGATAATACAGTAAAATCACAAGCAAACAAACTAAAATTAAAAAAATGGCGTCATGGGATATGTTAATTACAAATATTTTAATAGATTTCTATGAAAAGAAAAACAAACATTTCCGTCAATGTCATTTGCATTCTGCAATGCGAGGTCTATGGAAGCCCCGCCTAAGTCTTGAATGTCTGCTACCACGTCTCCGTATTTGTATTTAGCCCTAGCCGGTCGGTGGAAACCCCGCCTAAGTATTTCGTACAATGTAGTGCAAAATGAGCATGCAAGCCATAAAAATAATAAAGTCCTGACGAGCTTTTTATGCGGTGGCCCGTTGGTCCATTGCCCAATGCAAACGACCCCGCGAATTGTCACAACTGTCAAGTAGCCTATTGATGAAGGGCAAGCTTATACACAAGCTCTCCATTCACACAATATAACATAAACCAACAACAAAAACTTAGCGTCTTAGTAAAACTTGTTACAACTATAACCCGAATTAGTAAAACCCAAATAATCGTTAAAAAATTAACTTTGTCTTAGAAACCCACTGGTGGTAGTATAAAACCCTGAGCAACTTCGGCAAAAACTGCCATCTACAGAGAGAAACCCACTAGCACAGTTACACCTTATCTGCGATTTGAGACTTCCTCAACTCGAGGAGATTTTTGCCGAAAACGCTCAGGGTTTTAGACTAACACCAGTGGGTTTCTTAGACAAAGTTAATTTCTTAACGATTATTTGGGTTTTACTAATTCGGGTTATACAAGTTTTTAATAAGACACTAAGTTTTTGTTTTTTTGTTTATTAAAATGAAATGCCACGAAGTCGCCTGTAATTTAATTTTTTCTACAATATAACAGTAGTATGCATGATGATTTCACCAAATTCGGACACTAGTCATGAAAGCTAATAACTCGTAGACATGTTTTTATTTTTAAATAATTAGCCAACAAAGACTTTCACGGCCGGAGTTACGTGATAAAGCAGTAGAATCCGAGATGTCCGTAATCTGAAAGCGTGCTTCCAAACGTTTCGTCAACATCTGCAGTCGACATCTTCAGTGGAACTGCGTAGACTTCTAATATTGTATCAAGGCGGCTCAGCACCAACTCTCTGGGCAAGGGGATGCATACTGACATTTATACCAAGTTTGGAAATAGGCTGAGCCTTCCTCGCTCCTGATTGGCTCCCTGCTATCCCAACCTGATTTCCGGATGATTTATTTTTAATATGGTAGTGTTGGAGAATTAGCAGAGTAACTAAATACCTTGAAATACAAAAGCCAAAAGCCGTCTGAGAAAAAAGAAGCAGACATACTGTATACAGTAATCAACCTTATCTAAACATCACATAAAACAGACTGATGAAGGGTATGCAATCCCACGAGAAGTCCCTACATGGTAAACTTTCAAAAAACGACTTAGAATTAAAATAACAGCAAAGGGACGAGTCATATAAACAATGTGACTTTTAATACAAGCAAACAGAGTTGCGCCGTTAACACTTGTGTTAAAGGGTTAATGTTGGTTGCTGGTCATGTTTTTTATGCCCGTGCACCCTTGTTCGATGTCTTATCTTGCGTGGTTATTTGCTGTCTTCATGCAGTATGATTGTTGTTTTCGTACATGTATGTTGGTTTTATATGGTATGGTATGGTATGGTATGGTTGACTCAAGTTATGAAGATATGAAGAACCGGTCCGAGTTTACTCGAACATGCTTTCCAATTTATCAAAATTAGTAGATAGAGACAATGAGTTATTTCATGGTAAATAATTTTCCTATGGGTTAAATTTCCGATGTCTCGGGGGGGGGGGGGGGGGGGGTGGTTGTCCACCTGACGTCACTGGAGGTGAGATAAATTCTAGATAGGTCAGACCAACACATTACCACACAGCAATAATGGCAGGGCACGCAATGCATTTGAGCGTGAATTTTCTATCATTTTTTCAAAAA